>JANHGO010005202.1:0-23471 GCA_024606505.1 Aquila spilogaster
CCCCCCCCCCCCCCCCCCCCCCCCCCCCCCCCCCCCCCCCCCCCCCCCCCCCCCCCCCCCCCCCCCCCAAAAACTAAACAAAACATGTACTTATTGAATCAAACATAACTAACTAATGATTCAGTCTTTTGGGTTAGGTTTTCAAATCTGCTCATTTCACGTCTATGTTCCTAAACAAAGCAGGTAGGTTTGCAGACGTGCCCCAGAGCAATTTTTATTGCGTAGCTTTGTGTGGGTCAGGATCTATAATCCAGTTAAATGTTTGGGAGCTGCCTGGGAGGGAGGTGGAAAGGCTTTCTCTGTTGTCTTTGTCCAAGCGTTTAGGACCTTGCAGGAAGAGGAGGAAGGAGGAGAGTGGCGGCTGAGAGCAGGGAGTACAAGAGGTGACTGGGGAAGGCACCTTAAGTCAAGTGGAGGTGAGAAAGCAGTGTGTGTATGCAGAGAAGGCAAGTTGTGTAGTGATGATGTGGGAACAGACAGCACATGGTTGCATGCAATCCTCAGTCCGCCTGCACCGATGAGGGCTTGGAAGCAGTGCAGGCATGAGGAAACCAGCCCAGACCTTGCACTGTTCAGCAGGAAATCTGAGTGGGCATAAGATGACTCCATGTCCTAGAGAGCCTGTACTAGCATTGATTTTCTGTGACTCAGGAAGCCCCAGATAGCCATAATCTTGGATAAAAGGGAGATGAACCATGCAGTAATCGCATTGTTTGGGTCCAGTTCTCATGTGCTGAATTTGCACAGAAAAGTCTCAGTTCATATATGTGTGTGTGTATAAATATATATATATATATATAATTGGAGATATTCTATGATTCTGTGATTGTCACCTGTTTTATGGTAGTGACATTCGGCATCTCTTTGACTTGCCCTTCTCCAGACAGATTGCCCTACTGCTAGGATCTAATTCTGCAAAGTGTATAGTATTGAAAGACAGGTTATAGTCAAATGCCAGTGGTTGGGCTCCATGTAGCAGTAACAGAGAGCCTGTGTTATAAAGGAATTTGTATTTCCTGATCTAATGATACTGACATTTGGGGGTCTGCTACAAATTAATGCAGCATTCTGGTATAACACGAAGCAGGGATCCTAGCAGCAAGTTTCCATTTTGTTTACTAGCTATTCTGCTTGTAAAACCTTTCAGAGATCCCTACTGGATAAACCAGTCAAACTTAGTGAAGTTCTTATTTATAAAGACTTTACTGTCTTCAGGAGGAAGATAGGTTACTATAATTTTTGCAGGCACATGTCCTGCTCCAGAAAATATTTTATTGCTTGAAAATACTGTTGCTTTTATTTCCCCTAGAGCCTGCAGTGCGGTTCAGACAGAGAAATATATTTTATTCTAGGAAGTTTTGTAATAAATGAAATGTTATTTATTCTATTTTTGCTACACTTTGCACTACAAAAGCATGAATATCTTTTAATAACTCATTAAACTGACAGTCATTACAGTAGATTAATTCAAAAACATTGGTGAAAACACCGTAAACTGTACAGAGGCCAAAATGTGTGTAATCATAAAAGTTTACCAAAGTATGCCATCTAGAGGTCTTTGACAGAGCAGAAAGAACACTTCAGGGTCTTCGTAAAAACATCACAGTAGTATCTCTCTAAGTATTTTGTCTTAACTGTACGTAATCTTAGTTAAAACTCAACTTTCTGCATGAAACTATGGGCATGTGTGCATGTTTTGACTGGTGAAAGGGAATAAGCTGAGGTTAGTTTCATAATTTTTTCTGATTTGAAAAAACAATTTAAAATGGGCTTGCACTTTACAGGTTAGAAATTTTATCTTGCATGTATATAGCAAGACTTTCAGTTTTCATTCACTTCATCTTTTTGATGTAGAACATAAAAAAGGATTTTCAAATGGTACTGCATAATAGATATTTGCATCACCTTTACAGTGAAGCAAAATAAATGAATCAAAGCCATAGGTAAATGTCCTCTTGTGAATATAGACGATTGAAACTATATCTAAAACATGAGAAGTGACTGCATAGTAATGATTTTTGTTCCGAGGGCCTGCCTGTATCTTAACAAGTAGTGAAACAAAGCTTTATAATTTTGAAAGCAAAGAAACTTCTGCTTGAAAAATAAAATAAATTTTAAAAAAGGGAGTAGCAGTAAGAGTGTTCATGAGGTTCATTCTGTAGAAAGAAATTCTGTAACAATCTTACAAGATAATAAAAACTTCTTCTTTTCCTCCACCAGAAAGATCTGTAATCCTTAGCTTGCTTTTTCTTCATGTGGCGTTCTTGTCAAGGTGACAATGCAAAGGGCGTTTTATTTATGTGTCAGGGCTGTAGTCATATCACTTTAAAACCTGGGAGAATGGGCTTTAGAATGTATTTTGTGTGATTGAATACAGCAGGAGCGCCACGTAAACATTAAATTTTGAATTTGAATTGAATAATGCTTGTGAACCAGTGCTTTTTTAATAGAAAGATGGATTCTGAACCTTTGGGTGTGATGAGGAAAAATAATATTATAGTACATATCCTGCTCTGTCTTCCATAAATATCTGCTGGGATACCTTTTAGATTACAGTTTTCTCATCTCACTTGCCTAGGCAAAACTTGACTTTATACCCCATAGCTTCTGTTGGTGCATTTCTGAGAGCAAGAGGAGGAGAGAGAATGGGAAGTGGAGGCAGGTGGCCTCTGGTCTGGTCTTGGGTGGGATGAGGATTTAAAACGGCACAAAACTGTGTGTCTTTGAATTCCCTTTGCTCATTTAAAAGACAGGAAGGTACAAGTTTGGTCCATTTACATCTTTATTTTCAGAGTAGAACGGAAGTGAAGTCCCAGCAGGAACCTCTCCATTTGAACACAGAGAAGTTGTACAGGGACACGCAGAGATCTGTCTCAGGCAACTCTGAGCTTTGATTCAAGTTCTAGATGTGACTAATTATGTGAACTGCTTTTACCTTTTCCTGAAGGAAAAACTGGTGGAAAGATTACTAGTGAAAGGATTTTCTCCATTTCCTCTTTCCTTTCTCACTTTGACTTTACTATAAATGATGTAGTTGAGTACATCCGTTATTGAGAAAGGACTAAATATTACATTCTGATAATAAATGTAGAGTCTATGATGGAAATCCTAGCTGAGATAAAGGAAGATTTCTCAGTGTGGCTTTGTAAAAAAAAAAAAAAAGTCTTTCACACTTTCTGGAGAATCAGAAATAGGCAGCAGGGAAGAAATTGTGGTGGTTGTTTAAGTCTAGATTTCCCTCAGAAGAAAAATCAGTCTGAGAGACCCTGAGGAATAAAGCAGAGAGACGCTCAGGTCTCCAGCAAACTCCGTGGCTTTCTGAGAGTGGAAGTTGGGTTTGGTCCTTCCTAACTGAAGAAAGAAGCCAGTCTGCCTTATTTGTATTGTAATGAAGCACAAGATTAAATTAGAATACATGTGTGTACAGCCTTTCTTTTTTACGGACGATTCTCTAATATCTTGCTTCATTTGTTACTTCAGCAGAGCAGTATTACAAAAGCTGCTGGTCACAGGTTCCCGAAAGCAGCTGGCACAGAGGTAATTTCGGAGAGGCAGGGAGCGGTGCTCAGCCTCCGGTGGAATTGCACTTCTGGATGTGCACTTAAAGAGCCTCAGAAGGAGCAGAGCTGCAATCGGCTCCACAACCTAGATAGTGATACTAACAAGTAATTAAAACTTGATTCCCTCCTCCATCTTCCCCTGCACTGCTCCTCACCTACCTTTAAAAATAACCTAAAAAAATTGGTTATGAATATTAACCTTTCTGTTGCTACAGAGAAACGCAACATGTGGTGGTGGATTAATAATTAAAATCAGGAAAGTGTGAGCACAAGCACTCAAGGGAGTCAGCAGCAATAATGTTATTGAAACAGCCAATTTAAGAGTCGGAATTTCTGAAATAATTTAAATGTTAACTTCTAAGATGACCTATAAAAGATCAAACAACATATAAATCATCAGCAACTACACCAACTTTTTGCATATTTGGAAGTTTATAATCAGCCTGTTTATCTGTCTCTGTGTTTGGAGAAACAGCAAAGCCTCATAAGCTCAGAAAGCTTCTTAAAGATGGAGTACACAAATAAATGAGATTTGAGCAGTTCAGGTAATATATACATTGCAGTCAGAGGAGAAAAGGTGAGGAAAAAAAGATAAATGATTAGATGCTGAGGTCTGTGCAGCCACAGTTAGGTTTTTACCTATAACCAGGCCTGCCCTAGTATAAAGGTAGCCTGAGTAGCTCTGTGTTGTATTATAGCCACCGGTATACTTGAACGAATGCCATTTAGGTTGTGTAAGTACTTCTGGAAATTGCTAGCCTTGTTCTAAAACTGTGTTTTGTTTATTTTTTAACCCAGACAAATTTTTTATTCCATTGTTTTTGTTTTACTCTCATTTTCCTTCTGTCTCTTACCTGTTGAGGAGAGCATCCTAGTCTGATCCCTGCTGGCATTCCCCTGTAACAAATTGTTCTCCAAGCCCCTTCCTGCCTTTGCCCTTGGATCATGCACCCAAGGCCCTTTAGACCTTGGGAAAATCTCCTGTGGGACGTGTGTCACACAGTGGGTTCTCAACAAAGCCAGTTAGTCCACAGAAAAAGTTGTTTTAATGTTACTGCATGCTTCTGGCTTCTGCAAAGTAAACGTGAAAGTCTGAGCCAGGCTTTTCCTCTCTTGTAGTTCTGGAGCAGCATCCATGATATTTCCTGGTGACAGCTCATAGAGCTGTTGTTGGTTTTTTTCTTTTTCTTTTTTCTTTTCTTTTTTGTGTGGTTTTTTTTAATCCCAATATAGAGGTCATTATCAAAATAATATTTTTTTCTCTCTTCAGTTTTCCAGCTGCTTCCTCTTTGAATGCATTTTTGCCCTAGATGTGCTTCAGAGGAAGCCTGCTGAAATTTCAGAACCCTGCTGCTTCTCAGTGAGGGCAGACGACCCTCTCAGGTATTGATGTCAATAATAAAGAGTTGCTATCATTAATAGTGACTAACAATGGGAAAGGCGTTAAATCTCGAGGATCTAAAACTAAAAAGATGAGGAGTAAAAAGCTTTCATGCAGTGAATTTTATTCCACATATATTAAACAAGGAATTCTTGTATCTTGTCCTGCAGTATCTACTTCTGGGTACCCACAGAAACAAGAAAACCGGGGAGCTTGTGTTTCACAATGAAGCTCTGAAGTGTTTATGAATGTTAAAAAAATGTAGTAATCTTTACCTTCACTAGAAGCGCAGAAAATTGCTTATTTGTCAGTTGAAAGGTATCTCCTCTGCCTCTTCCCCTGTCCAAATGGTCTTGCTGTTGTCATATTGATTAAAAGTAACTATCCATTTTCTTACCTGAGGTAAGTCCCTATTATTAGAGAAATGAGGGGCAGCAGTGTGCAGTGCTTTGTCTGGAGCTTTTCTAATTGGGACTCTGCCTGTGTGCTAGAGGTCCTTTTGATTTTCAGCACTCCAGGAAGCAGGCTTGATTTAAATCATAACCTTGGAATTAAAATGTGTATGTGTGTGGGGAAATGTTTTTTAAGTAGTTTGGGTTTTATAAGAATTTATAATGGAAAATAAAACCTTGAAAGTTTGCATTTCTTTTTTCCTCTTCATTGTTTGTGTGGTTAGTCTGCTGAAGTATTAAGGCTCCAAACTCTAGTCTTTCAAATTTAAAGCATGTTGTCTTTTCCCACTGCCATGCCATGCTTGTTAATTCTATATGTTGCAGTAGCATCTAGAAGCCAGTAGGAAGACACAGTTTTTCCACTCTCCAAAGTCTGTGTCCTTGTCTACCATTTGGAGGTAACTTAATCTGTGTTTTACAACATTAACTATTCAGCTATGTTCATATATCACCTCTCATCCATCTCACCCTCGACCAACCATCATTAACAATTTGAACTCCTATGGTTATGAGAGCAAAGATCAGGTTTGAGGAAACGCTTAAATGAATAAAATGTAAGAAAGAGATAGAAATGTGAATTTTTGAAACTTAATTGATGGTAATTTAAATAGAGCCTTGAATTCTCTCCACTACCTCCATCCTACTTCTAGGTGCCTCTGATGGCCCTGCCTTCATCTTTCTGCTTTCCCTTCTTTTCCTGCACTATATAGTTTCTTCTCACCCTGTTAGTCTGCTATACCCTCATTTGTATACAGTGTATTTTTCTTCCGTTTCCAGCACTAGGTATGTTTCTTCCCCTTGAGCACTTTCATTTCCCTCTCCATTGCTCCCCCCACTTGCCTGAGATTTTCAATCATCGTTTCATAGCAGTGGTCTCTGAACCTCCCTACGCTCACAATGCTGTACCTGCCACGGAAAGAAAAACACATTACTTGATTCATTTTAGAAATGATTTTACAATACGTCAAGATAAAAAGGCCTGGGGATATAAACAAGCTCAGAAATATTTCAAGATCAGGTAGACATAATTAGAACACAGACTGTTGATTAGATTGTTTCATTCTGCAACAATGCGAGTTTAATCATGTTGGAAATTGGTTACGGGATTTCTTGTGGAGATGGGATATTTCTATCGCATTTTAGTCTCCTTTAATTACACAAATAAATACTGGTTGTTTACTTTTTTGGGTTTACTTTTTTTCCTGTCAGCATGCAGATGGTAAGTAGGCCTGTTGTTCAGCAGCCACGTTAAGTGTGACCAGCCTCCTTACAGCACTGGCTGGGAGAGGAGAGGAGAGGTCAGTGCCCTTTTTCTTTCGCGAGAGGATTACTCTGTTACCCGCTCCCCGATTCCTCCCTCTCCCTGATCAAAGCTCTGTTGCCTTCTGTTTGAAATCCCAGACACCAAAGCAGAAGTTACTGCGTCCAGTTCAGGCTATACAGAAGTGCCCTTCTTGAGCACTACCACAAAAATAAAGAGAGCATCTCAATGCCCGAGTTGCTGAAGGTAAGTACAGGGCTCTGCTGCAGTGCAGTGCACTGAGGGGGAGCAGAGCCGAGCCTGGCTGTCACAGGATATCCTTCCAGAGCAACATGGTGGTCCGTAGAGATGCCCCAGGTGCTGTATTGCCATGCCAATGTGACAACAGCGCCTGAGTTTAAATGGCTTTTCCTGTACTGTGTGGTGCTGTGGTGGCAGAGCCGGCCCCCAGCCGTGCTGCACCTGGCAATGCTCACATCCGTTCTCCTGTGCGGGTGCACCCACACAGGTGCACCATGCCTCTTTTTATATGTGTGTGTGTATACACATATGCATATACACGCTTACATATATGTAGCGCTCGGCTGGCAAAAATACGTAAATAACTTTCACGTGGGAAACAGCAGAAACGTCTCGGCATTTTTCCTTCCCTTGGCCAGTGAGGCTGCAGCCTCACTGAAGTAAAAGAAGTTGCCCTCTTTCTTGGCAGTGTGCGTTGGCTCCCCACTGGTTTCTGTATCACCCCTGCTATGTGTGGCACCGCTGATTCCCTGGGGAGGGGTAGCAGAGCTGTCAGTCTCCTGCCTTTGCCACTGCCAAACAGCGCACCTGTCAACGGGAGATGGCTGGTTTATGAAGGCAGACCTAGGCTGCCATTCCCGCAGGTCAGGTTTTATACTGTGGACATATCGAGGTCAAACTAGTTGAGATGTAAGTGCTTCTCCTAAGCTTCTGCATGCAGTGTGAGACCTTGTTGTCCTTCAGTATGACAGAGCAAGTTTGTGGGATTGCAGGAGACTGAATGCACCAAGCTGGGCCTGATAATCTTATGGGAAAACAACTTCATTGTTTTCCCATGAGCCTCCCACCTTTTGAGCCTCTTGGATCAGCTTCCCACACTGACATAGATTTTTCACACACTGCCTGGACTACCACAATTGTACAGTTTATATAGCATCTAATCTACCCATAGGCTCAGCAGATACCAATTCTACGGCTTTAATAATATATTATATAATATATAATAAATATCCTTCCATGATTATTTCCTGATTGCAGATAACTTTTTTTGTTTGTTTTTTTTTTTTTTTCCTTCTCCCTAGCTCCACCCTGACATGTCAAATACATCTTTGGCGATGCAGGTCTGCAAGCAGTTTGCTTCAAAAACTGCAGGTACATATCGTCTTGTGGGCAGGTGGCACAATTTCCAACATTAATTTTTCCATAACATTAAGAAATTGATAACCTAGTGCATGATTCCATATTATTGAAGTTTAGAAACTCTGCATTTACCTGCAAGACTTCATTCTGTAAAGTAAACTTTAAAAAATGTTTTTAACAGAACATTTTTCCTGCAACAGGAGTCTGTTAAACTTTGGGTGTAATGAGCAATCTCTCTGTATGCCATCCAGCTTTCCACATAAAGGTGTAGGACATGTTAAAAGCCAGTAACTCTGTGTATATATAACCAGACAACAATATTGTCACCTTGAGCTTTTCTTGCGGGGAAGGGAGAATAGTATGGCAGTGCTAAAGGTTTTTGTGTTTCTTTCCCCTGTGGATTGATTTTGAAAACTTAATTCTAATGTGTGCACTGCTGGATTCACCTTCTGAGAATAAGAGAATCTGTTCTTAAAAATAGATCAATATGGTAAGGAAACAAAGGGAAAATATTGAGAAGGAAATAATAGAAAAATAAATTGTGTGATACTGAGAAGATAATGTTGATAAGAGGTCCAGAGAAAGAGATTGTAGTAGAAAGATAAGGAGAGTACTCAAATATGCAAATTTGAAACATAGAAAGACATAGAGCATATTAGAGGAGACTTTAATAATAAAATCAAAATTTTGACAAGTTATTTCAAGACATGAATAGAAAACATGGTCCTCATAAGATCGGCTCTATCACTTTTTTCATTAGACAGGAATGTTCAGTCCTGTTTCCTCACTTTTTTTTTTAACTGAAGGTTTTCTGTGGCAAAACTACGTTCTTTTCAACTGAACTGCTGTTCCCTTGAACACCTATAGCTCCAGAAACATCATCAAAACTTTCTGTAGCTCCACAAGCCTGTCTTACAATTAGAGTCACTTCTCAGAAAGAGTGGTCTTAAATTCCTGGAGGAAATGCTTCATATGGTCAAATGGGATTTGTGAACCAAAGAAAATACTGTGAGGTTCACAAAATCTCCAGCTTAACAAAGTTTCCCCCACTCCTAGTTCACCTGGGGATTGAAGAAACCAGTCAGGCAAAGCAGTTCAAATCTGATGCTGGGAAAAATGTAAAAAATTAACATGGAAAGGAGAAGCATTTCTCTATGCCACAGTGAATACCAAAATATATTTGGTAACACTGACTTAATATAAGTGTGACAAAACAGTTTTTAGCATAACATTCTGTATTATCCCTTTGCATAATACCTAGCAATTCTTTGGCAGTGTAACCCATAAAGGTAAAATAATACATAAAAGTTGCAGTACACAGAAGAGATGAATAGAGGGCGTATGTTTCCTTTTGAGGTCCGTGCTGTGCCATGAGAGGAAGCATGTTCAGATACCAAGGGAAGACCCTTCTGTCCATCCACAAAGGTCAGGATGTCTCACCATCTTTGCAGTTTTGAAACTAAATTCTTGTCAGTCTGAGTGATGCTTTGCCTAGGCCAAAATCAGCAAAATACAGAATTTCAGTCTTTGGGATCAACATGTTTTTATTAACCCATCCATGCTTGGGTTAAAAACACTGACAGAGATGTATGCTCTCTTGTAGGGTGAATTGTCCTCTTCTCAAGGTCTCAGTTACCTGAAACCCATTTCTTTATGAATTGAGTCTATGTCATGGAAGTGACTGTGACTAACCAGGTACCACCAGCTCTCAGCTTCTCCTTCCAGCAGTCTCTGGTCACAGTCCCACTGTCTTGTCCAGGGACAAAAGTTCAATGTGTAAGTGATCATGGAGGAAGGTTTGTAGCATGAGAGTAGTTCCCTTAGAAGCAAAGGTGGCCCACTGTGACCAAAGTGTTAGGAGAGGTTATTTACACAGCCCTTTTGGATGAAGCACACTGCCTAGTGATTGCCTACCAGTCCTCTGTTCTGAAAGGTGGTTGCACTTTCTGAGTGGGAGTCAGGATGCTAAAGAAGCTCCTAAGTATTGCGCAACATTATTAAACAGTAATAACAATGTTCTGTGGTTCCATATCATTTTCAGTCCAGCAGTGTCAAAATGCATGACTATCGCTAATGAGAGCACAGGACGTATCCCTGAGATAGAATATTGGTGTTCTTATTTTAGTGATGCAGATGATGAAGCAGAACCTGGTAATGTATCTGTTGCAAGGATAAACGCAGTAGGACTGTGGCAATGGCAGAAATGTTAACAGGATTTTTCTGTTGTAATCAAAAGATGGCATTTCCAGCAGACAAAGAACTAGACTCTAGGCTCAGGATGGATCTCGGAGGAAAGATGTACAATGATTATGCTGATTCCTTCTCCCTTGCCATAGGCTTAATGTTATTTAATGATTGTTTTACAGTGGTGCCCCAGGGCTCTACTCCGCTAGGCTCCTTGCACACAATTAAAAAAAAGACAATCCTTATCCAAAAGCATAGGCTATAGACTGCACTTCATCCGTTATAACTTACCTCCGCCCCAGATTTCCCTGGGGGAGAAAAAAAAAAAAGATCAAGGAAAACTAAACTGAATGTCTGTATTTCAGCCAGAACACTGCATTTAGGAATTGTTTCCAATGCTTTCACAGAGAAAGGAGATACAATAGACTATATGTACCATTTACGAATAAGTGATGTAAAGAAATACAAGAAAGTAGACTAATGATTTTGTCATTATTGTCATCAGTCTGTTCCAATCTTGTCTGCAATGCAAACTGTAAAGAAAAAAGAAGGTGAGATTGAGGGGGGAGGTGCGGGGAGTGGTATGTTGGTTTTTTAAACTTTTTTCCTTTTTTTACATGTGAGGTAAATGTGCTGAACAGTAAATCCCAACCTGACAGATTTCATCAGGTCTCTGTATAACAAGCACTCTCTTTCAATCTTAAAATGTCACCACTGCGTAAACCTTTTCAATGTTCCCTCCTGTTCTCTAAACCCTTTATAAACCCATTATGATTTAAAAAAAGATTTTATTTCTTACAGCTACTGCATAGAGAAGGCAAAACCAATTTCTTCATTTCCAGGATGTTGTAACCTGAGGTAATTTTCAGAGTGCTTGAATTGAAACTTTTACAAAGAATATACACTCATTTGTCCCCTAACAAGAAAAATGTGAAAGTATACATTGCTGAAGTTGCCAGGGATGAAAAAATGGCCATAAATATGGTTGTGTTACTTTAAATATTTGAAATATACTAAAGAAAGTAAATAACACTACAATTTTCACTGCAGCAGTCAACAGCTGGCTGACTTTAAATCTTAGTGGAAACAACATTTCTGGATGCTCAGAGCCTCCACTGTTCCATTTCAGCTAAAGGCAGGATTACTTGAGCTGTATTATATCCTCCATCTCATTTTCAGCTCTGTTGCACCAATTATGCAGCCTGGAGGCTTATAGAGGCTTATATTGAGTTTCAGATAGATATAAGAAAGTAGTCTATATTCTTTGTGATAAAAATAGTCATTAATTACTGAGACTTGTAAACCGCTTAGCATCCTTCTTAATGTGGTACATCAGACACTTTACTGCATTCTATAGCTAATCACCAAAAAAGAGAGGAGAAAAATACTTCATGAAGAATATGATCTTTCTTAGTTGGAATTGAATGCTGGAGTTGAGGGATGTACAGAAAAGGCTTAGCTTCACTTCAGTATGAATTTGCTTTTCAAGGGCTTCATTGTTTGTGTTTATAAAATCGATTAAATGTTGATGTTGAAGGCAGCCCCTTGTGCAGGGTTCTCCAATATAATCAAATGCCTTTCCTAATCTGCACAGTGGTGTGATTGCATAGAAACAAAGAAGCCTTATCTAATTGAAAAAGATATTTTCAAGTAGGAGGGTGCCAGAGTGAACTAACTAAAGCCATTTTAGACTTCTTAAAAGGATAAGAACAGCAACAAAGGCTTGTTAAATTTTATACACATGTGAATAATGCACCAACCAGTCCAAATATGAAATGGCTAATTATCATTCATCTGTTTGTGGGCTTTCATAGGGTGGAAGACAACTGACAAATAATAATTTAAAAGACCCATTCAAATCTGTTTTTAAATCCCTGAACTTCATATTCTAAGTCAACTAGAATAGACCAAGTGCATACTAAGTGAATAACTTCAGCTTTCGTGTTTGTTTTTTTTTTAAGACCAAGGTATTCAGCCTATTAAAGGAAAACTCATTTAACCTGTGCATTTTTTAAACATTTATCTACCACTTAATTTTTCTGCATTTTGAAAAGTGTCCGTTTGCAGGTTTTTTATTGATTCTCCTGAGATGGATGATTTAATTACAAAAGCAACTGGGTTTAGGTCTTGTGTGGCTTCCATTACCATAGTACATAAGTGCCTCTCTGTGCATAATTCATCCACATAAACACTTGCCCACCTAGTTGGGAAACAATACTCCTTCAACTCAGTCTGGAAACAGATACACAAGGAAAGTGAAGATTATCTACAATGTGGCATCAAGAAGCCCTGTGCTCCTGAGTTATGTGCCTCAGCTACACACCAAGCCCACCTAAGGATGAGACTTTGGCATGAGTCTTCCTATGCTCCATGCATTTTTGTGGTCATGAAGCCAGGCGAGGTCATGGCACTGGCGGGCAGCTGGGGGATCTCCTGCCAGGTTGGTGGCTGGAGAGTGGAGGGCACTGGGACGGTGGACTGCACCACAGCATGAAACTGCCTCACAGTTTAGGGTAGGTGTGAGCACGTCTACGTTGCATTCAGCTAATGCTTGTGTTTGTAGATGATACTGTCTGATAGTTTTGTTCAACTTCTAGGAGAAAAAAATATATGTGATTTACCCAAGGGAAAGTCCTCTGATTTTACACTGAGGAAGAGAAGCACCAAGTTGTTAATCCAAATCTAGCACCAGCTTCTTTATGGATAAATGGTGCTGGTGGAAATAATGGTATGTAGATTAATATTGGCCCAATAAAAGGTAACTTCAATTCTAAAAACTTCATCTGGCTTGCATCTTTAAATCACTATAGCTGCGAAAGCACTGTCAGAAGACAAGTTTTTACAATAGAATTAGTTAATGTGGATTCACTGGCAATCTACTGGATTGACTAAAAGTAGAACCAGACTCCAAAGCAAACCAACAGTTAAGAGTAATATGTTTAGAGATAATTAACTGAGTCACAGCAGAGGTTTCATCTGTTCCAGAGCTGCAACAGACTGCAGCCATGGAAAATCATTAGCAGACCAGCATTCATTGCTCACTGCAAAGTCCTTCAGGAGCAAAATTAAAACAAAATCCAAAACTTATCTGAGATATAAAGTCTGCTCTGGACATCTGAATTTAGGGATAATTCTTGTGATCACCTTGGTGGAAGTAAGTGTTAGGACTGAATTACTGATTTGGGAAAAAAACCAAAACAACCAACTAACCAAAAAACTGTGTAATGTATTACAACAGTGCCTAAGAGCCCAACTGTGGAACCGTGAACTTAATTATATTTAGGACATGGACACACACACCTCACAGCTTCCAAAATAATGTTTCATTGTTGACAAAAGACAGCCTATTTTTTCACAATCAACTAATTTTAGAAAAAGTTTCAAATATGTCATCTCAACCTGCTTTTCTAATATTTTCTTCTCACTTTCCTCCTCTTAATAATAATGACAAGACCAATTAGGGTCTTACCCATTTATTTCTGTATTTGTCCATGTCCCTTTAGGTTTGTACTTCTAATATGATAGAGTGATCTTGGTGATGGAGTATCCAAGCACTGCATGTGGGTCTTGAGCTTCTGTAAGCAGGTGGAGGTAGATGAATTCAGCCTGGCAGTTTTGAAAAGTGTCATAAACACCAGGGACCTGAAAAGAGGTAAGGTTTTTCAAATTATTTACCAGTAATTCTTTTTAGTGACGAGTACACTTAGCACTTCAGAAATGCAAAGAAAATCTTATGCTAACTGAGAAAGGTATCTGCATGAATAGCAATTTTTTATTTTCTCCCAGTATGTATTCTCATCTTTTAAATTTCATCCAGTGTTTCTCCTGACCTTCACATCTTTTGCAAGCAAACAATCACTATTCATGGCATTTTCCTTCAGATTTGTTTGCTGTTATGTATTGGTTCTAAAATTACAGGTCTCATCCAGTTTTAATATTTTTTTTTCGTTGTCACTGATAGTAGTACAGATTATGTCATGAATGTGCACCAAAAGTAGTTGCAATGCTGTGGAAAGGAGAAATAGGCTTGTTAAAAAATCACTTTCTTATTTAATTCTTTCATATTATTCCTTTATTTAATTTTAATAGGAGATGGGACAACCTGCAATGCAGATTTTATAGCTCTTATACACTAATTTACACTTGATACTTTTTTCCCAATTTACTTCAACAAGATAATTGTACTGACTGTGCGATGGTGAGTGAAAAAAGATTAGGGTATGTAGCATTCCAATGTTTTTGACAGCCTGATGTATTGCAACTTGTAACGTACAAGTCCTTTCAGTGTTATTCTCTCTTGCTCATTAAAACTAAGAACAAGGTTTAGGAATCTGACACTACTTTTCTTGACTGCCTTTAAGGAAGAGCAGAAATAAGCTGTTTGCACTGGTGACACAGATCCCATTCACATGTTCATACTTGTGAACTAAGGGCTAATTTCCTCTTTCAGTTTCCTTCTCATTTTCAATCTGAGACTGAAGGAAAATGAGGATGGAGGTGACCAAGTGACACCTCCAGTATCTGTGAAATCAGATGGCTTCGTATTCTCTGCTGACTACCAGGTAAGGGCAATGCCTGGCTCTGCAACAATTGTTTCTCTGAGATGCTAGCCTAGGGGGAGTAATTGCATGTCTTTGTGCCTGGTGGAGAGGAGAAGACCGAGTCCAATAATTTTTGTCAGATATGACCTTTCAGTGCACTCCACAGTGCAACCTGGGATCTCTGTCACCAGCTCAGCTCTTATGTAGCTCTTGTCCAGTTTGCAAGATTTCTTTTCTGTAGAAACAGGAGGGCTAGAGGGAGAAAGGGGTTGGTGTACATCTGGCTTCTTTCCTCAGAGGAGGGTTAGGATGTTGTGGAGTGCAAGCTTCTATCTGGGGCCACAGAAGTCCCTTTAGAGTTAGGCATCAGGACACAATGAAACAGCATCCTTGATGGGATTCCTACTAATGGGTGAAGTCCTGCGCAAATGCTCAAAAAATGGGTGACTTGCTTCATAGCAACTCCTTTCCTCTGCTGATGGAAGTGTATCTTGGGTTTTGGTAGATTTTAGATCATGTTCTACCTTCTTCCCCATAATTGACCATGGATAACAGAGCAGGAAACTTCATACCAGAGAGAGGAAAGGGTCATGCAGCATAAAAATCAGTCCTGGAAAGAAAAGAATATTCCTGTCACATGTTTAAACACTATATGCACTTTTAGTTCCTAAATGGGGAAAAATAAGTGGTGAAAATAATTCTGCCATGTGCCTTAGGGTCTCTGGGTTGACACTTGCCTTGTGTCACTCATATACCTCCACAGGTATAAAGATCTGATTAGGAGCATGGTAGTTCAGCAGAACAGAGTGAAAGGTGGACGATCATTCCAGCGGATAAATGTCTCAATAAGTCAATCTGACTTTTGTACTTTGAGTTTAATATCTATTGTATACCAGCCAAACCAACCTTTTAGATTTAATAGGACAGTCTCTTGACTTTGTGAAAGTTGCAGTTCACTGGGCATTATTCCAAAAAGCATCCATTTCCAGCACTGAAATGACTTTCAAGATCAAACCGTGCTTTGCATCTCTGGTTTTCACTAAGATTACACTGTATCCATTACCCTATCAAAATGAAAGACAAAGTAGAAGTGGCTTTTCTCTCTCATTTAATCATCACTGTTAAGAGTTATGGTTATAAGGGCAGTGCACAGTGGCAAATTTTCACATTATGGAGTACTGTGAGAACTGCCTGAGCCTGACATGGGAGATTTTAAACTGTGTCCTATGAAAAACATAAGCCACAGTTGTCTATGCACTGTGCCAGCTTAATATTGAGAAGGAAAAATTAAGGTGTCTTTAAAAGGTTGTCTTTTAATGAAGCTGCAGTATTTAGAGTCTAGTGAGGGATTATAGAACTCAACAAACTAAATGGTAAAAATTCTTTGTTGTGAAGTAGACAGAGTATTGCTGTACCCTACCTGGAACAGAAATCTTTGTGTTTTCCCCTAAAGGCTGTGAATAGTTAGGCTTTAAGTTCAACTTAAAGCTGGGCAAATAATAGAAAAAATAAATCACAAATATTTCGAATTATTTGGAAAGTGAAACAGCTGGCCATGTTTTCTTGCTTTTTATGTTCATCTATTCACAAATATTTGTATTCGTGTGAGTAAAATTTTATTTGTACAAAAGTTTATTAGAAAAAGATTTTTAGGTTATAAGCTGAAATCTGTTTCATAGTATACCAAATCCATTTCATGTAAAAGTAAAAGTAATAGATTTTTGGGTTTCCAATTAAATTTGTCAGAAGGCACTTTTCTTTCTCTTCCCCTGCTCCCTCTCTCTTCCCTAGGTATAACTCAGAGTAGGAATGGGCCATGATATTAGGAAAAATTTCTTCACCAAAAGGGTTGTCAAGCACTGGACCAGGCTGCCCAGGGAAGTGGTGGAGTCACCATCCCTGGAAGTATTTAAAAGAGGTGTAGGTGTGGTGCTTAGGGACATGCTTTAGTGGTGGACTTGGCAGTGCTAGGTTAATGGTTGAAGTCGATGATCTTAAAGGTCTTTTCCAACCTCAATGACTCTATGAAACCCAGTCCCTTGCTGTCCCAACTACCACCATTACATATCTCCATATAGCAATTCAATACTCCGTATAGCAATTCAATATCTCCCAAAATGAGACATCTGTATTATTCTGGGTTTTTTAGAATAATGATTATTGAAAACTCTATCTAGATCAGCTATTTAACAGTCCCATTGTAAAAATTCTTTCATACCCTTCCCTGGGGTGACTGTTGATCTATCTTCATAGTGGTTTTTCTATACCATCTTTCTTTCTTTCTGTCTATCCATTATTCGCTTCTTCCTAATTAGAACTCACTTGTGTGAGTATCTGCCAAAGAATAAGGAAGATGTACCAAGAGAAAGAGTCCTCCTTTGAACTAAGCAAAACTTCACTGGAATACACTCTTCCAGAGGTTCAGCAAGAAGATATTATTCTTGTAATGCCTATGGGTACTTTCCTTTAGTTTCTCAGGGAGGACTGGGCACACAGTCAATCTGCTAGTTTGTCCCAGCAGTCCTGGTGTAGAGTGGTGAAGAGTAGGACTCTGAAGACCAAAATATTCATGCATGCTGTTTATATGAAAGTAAAGAGCTGCTGCACCATGCTGACAGAGGAGTCTGTGAGGAGGGCGATTCTGCCCTCAGGCTGCAGTCTGGGTCAAGCAGCTCCCTGAGCCACAGCGGCAAGCAAGCAAGCATTAAGCATGGAGTCCTCTTGGACAGGGTGTTAGATAGCTCCGGTCAGCTTACCAGGTCCCCCCATTAAAAGTTACCTTACGGTGCTGAGAGTCATGATGGGGCCATGAATGTGTGGCCAGGCCAGGAATTGCCAAAGGCATCGCTGTGCCATACCAAGAGGTACACCTGGGTGGCCAGGCACCTCATCGCCCAGCCCACATCAGCTGAAGCTGAAACTTTTGAAGTAGGCTGGACTCCAAGTGACGCAGACCCATATCCTTGCAGTGAGAGAAAGTCTGAACATTAAGGATGGCAGCTGACTTTCTTAGAATAATCCAAAACATCTGGCCAGAGATATTTAAGGGGCCCAGAAAGACATAGTTTTGGAATATCTTAAAAACAAAAACCCAAACCCCTCAAACTTTTTAATCCATTAACCTGGCTTCCCTTAATTGTCTTTGCTTTACTCTCTTTCTTCCATGAATGTACTTAAATATCATGAAGTGTAACATCAAGAAAGGGAAGAGCAGAAACATATTCCAAGGTGACCTACTACAAACAGCAATATTAATTCCTTAAACACAATTTTCAAGCTTGTCATAGGCCAAATGTTGCTGACATAAGGTCTCCAAATAATTACAGGTTGCAGTCAGATTCATAAAAATAAAAGTATGTTCATGAACAATTCATTTACTTAATTGTTGCTCTACATAGCTTGTATACAGGACAAATGGCAGTAGCAAATGTATAGTTCATGTGCTTTTTAAGAGGTAGTGGCTTCCTTCAGCAGTAATGAGAATATCTTGACTGCTGGTGAACATGAGAAGACAGTGTGGCCAAATTAACAGTGAGAATGTGTTTCATAAATGTAGTAGTACTGAACCTACTACAATATTGGTATTTGGCTAAATTCTTTCCTTGGCTAATAATCAGACACATAATTCTAAGAGCAATCAGGTCACTTCAAAGTCCCCCAGTATTTTCAGATGGATGTAATTTCTTCATTGTCTTGTTTCATCTGGCTATCAAGCGTTGCATTCTCCTGAAGGGAAGCAACACTAAGGAAGTGTTGTAGTGTTGGTACATTTTGGTAGATTTGGTACAAAGTTAGTACAAAGTGTGGTAGATTTTGGTATACATACAGCCCTTTAACTCATCCATGTTTGGTTTTTTACTAATTAAATGTCTGTGTAATTCTTAACTACTTATACTTTACTGAGATTAACTATTACTGTTTGAAACTAATATTCAATATGCACATCTGGAAAACAACAGAGGGGCTAGTAAAATTGACTGCAAATCTAATATTCCTCTAGCCAGCACAGCCTCAAGCTAAAAAGCAGTTAACATGCTGGAATCAGACAGCTCCTCTGCTTCCTCAAGAGTCTCTAGCTCTGCATTATAAAATACTGAACTGCATTTTCAAACACTTTGCCAAAAAGAGCAATCAGTGTTTTTCTATTTAAAAAGCAAGGGAATAATCCTATTCATCTTTCGTCTGAAAACTTCCTAGGAAATTCTGGGGAGTTCCTTGGGTGAGGACCCTTCCCCATCTTCATTCTACCAATGCACCTAGCCTTTGAGTTCAGTGGTGCATGGGCTCACAGACACCTCTGTGTTTCTGCACAAACCCTTAGAAAGCTTTCCGTTAAGTTGGTTTCCAAAGTTTGTAATTGGCCTCGCTAACTATAGCTGGTAGACAGCATGTGAGGTGTTTCCATTCTTTATATTTAACCCGGCTTTTGTCCCTCTGTTGTGTTGCTAACTGCAGCAGAAGGCACTAGTGAACAATGAGTGCTGAGAGGGGTTGAGTGTCTTAGAGGTTAAGATGCAAAATCTTCACCCAGATAATGAAAATTGCTCTGTTGACAGGGATTACACCTTTGAGCAGTGACCTTATGTCATCCGAGTCAGTTTAAGATGCAGTTGTATAAAAGACTGCTTCAAACGTAACCCCATGTTACCTGTGGAGGGGTTTTTTTGGTTGTTGAACAATGATGATGAGGAGAAGCTTCATGAAAGTATCATGTGTTGCCAATATTTTTACACATAATAAGTGCTAGTTCAGCTTGTGGGTTGTTTCATTTTCTATTCTTTCCTGAGGCAGCTTCTCAGCTTGCTGGAAAGCTATGTTTGTCGTATTGGACAGGAAATAACTATGATTACACCTTTTCCAGGACTAATGGCAGGGGGGTTGAGTGGGGTGTGTAAAACAATGAGGTAGCATGGTGTACGGGGGGAAAAAATATTGTGATTTTTACTAGCAATTAACAATATAACAAATAACAAGAGGAAAGCCTAAAACGTTTGCTCTGTAACATGACTGTCTGTTGGGTTTTTTCACTGGAGCCCCGGGAGTTAAGTGTGTGGCTCCTAATGAAAGCCTATTGGGTTTAGGCACCCTTAAGTCTTCATTGTATCTCTTGGAATTAGAAAGTGGATGTGTGTAGCACATGTTCCCAGCCTGCTTTGCCTCATTGTAATTCCTACAATACTTGGTTCCTTATCTTTAACCCATTTCTGAAATCGATGGTGTCAAGCCTCTCTGGCTTCACATAATCTAATATGTTTTAAAAAATGATTTTTCTTGCCACCTTATTCTTTCTGCCTCACTTCTGCATCTTCCATCGACTTTAATTAAGCTTTCCTTGGGCTTGTGACCTTGGTGAGCTTTTAAAAATAAAGTGAACTGACTTGCAAGGTGATTTTTCCCAATCTTTTTGTAGCCCTGCTGGAAATTCACTTTGTGTGGTGTTTGAAAATATAGGCTGTTCATTTGGGTTCATCATATGTGCACAGAGTGGCAACAAGGAGAAACCTCAGCCTTCTAATTACTACATTGCAGTAAATAGTTCATTTCTCTATAATTTATGCTTTGACTTTTCTACCCCTTTAGGACCTAACTATACACTGTTGTTTTTTAAAAGAAAGATAGAAAAGATTTGTTCTTTCAGGCAGGCAGTATTGAAAAAAAACCTTTTTAAAAAAAGAGTGCAGAGTAAAAGATGTGTAGAAATGCCTAACAGAGATTCTCAACATGCTTGTTATCTTCCTTACCACTTTTTTCCCAATCTCAGAATAGATGGGTAGAAGTAGATGACTCTTCCTAATTCCATTTATAATTGCATTTGGCTGGCTTCCGTCAAAGGTCTGAATAGTAGCTCTTGTCCTGATTTTCACTGCTATGGAATCTACATATAAATCACTACACAGTCATACTCTGGAAGGCTGAATACAAAATACCCCTAAAGCTGACATTATAGGTACTAGATCTACAGAAAGTCTTACATGCAGAATGACTAAATGGGGCTAAAACTTGAAAGGATTTTTTTTTGTTTGTTAGCTTGGTCTATTCTTTCTTACTTGGAATCATTCTTTTTGTTAGCTTCTGTGCCTTGTGGATGGTAAGGAGTGTACAACCCCACAGAGAGCTTTATGCAGCTCTATAATTACTTGCCTTTGCAGAGGCTTCTCTCCCTGCATTCATCAGGGAGCTGGAGGAGTTAGCAGAGTGCGGGTGACCTGCCCAGTCCTAGCCCTTTCGTAAAAATCACACCATGCTGGAGCACCCACTCAGGTTAAGTAATGAAGGTAGTAGTAGATGTGACTGCATACAGAGCAAACTCACAATAGGGGGAAAAAAAAAAGCTTTTATAGGTATTATATAATGTAGTAAGTAACACAATAGAAATCTTAGTAAAGGCTGGCATTTTAGTATTAGGTTGAAGTAAATATTATGATGAAGACTACAGTGTGCTCTGACCTAACGACCTATGCAAGTCCTCATTTTTTTTTGCTAGGAATGTACTTTGGATTAGTCATTACTTAAGACAGTAAGCTCCTTTCTTTTGAAAAAAGCAATCTCTTCAAAGAGATTATGCTCAGAGTTAGCAAAGACTAAA
Source organism: Aquila spilogaster (assembly GCA_024606505.1). Classification (NCBI taxonomy): domain Eukaryota; kingdom Metazoa; phylum Chordata; class Aves; order Accipitriformes; family Accipitridae; genus Aquila; species Aquila spilogaster. The sequence goes on from JANHGO010005202.1 coordinate 21,346, forward strand.
CTTTGAATTAACCATGACTATCTGACATACCGCGAAATTTATCAGTCCTTCTTGATATGGTGCATTTAAAACTCTCCTAATTCCTAGTATTCCTCAAGCCATATTCTAGCATGATGTAGTTTTCCACTGCAGGCCTTTAAACGAGGTTGTGAACGTCAGATTTGTTTTATTTGGATGCCTTAGTATATAGCCCAGCAAACTGCATCAGATCCTTGCAGCAGTATTGAATATTTTGTTTTTAGAACCAGAAACAGTACATCAGTTCAGCAAAGTGTGATCCCTTCCTAACACAGCTGCAATGCTTTTGAAATGCAAGAGCTCTGCGCAGGTGTATACTGTGCTTGCAATGAGCTTGGGTGTCTCTAATGTACTGCTGCAGTGCTCTTTATGGACATAGCCTCACTGAATAAGAGGGGATGACTCACCGCCATGAAATTAGAAAACGTGACTTCATATGGTACTAGATCAAGGCATAACCCTGATTTTAAAGAGCATTGATTTAGTAATTCAGGTCAAATTTAATGTAAGGTATTAACAGTGTCATAAAATTATTAACAGCAACTCCTTGCCATCTATGAAAAATGAATGTTTCAAACAGCTATGACATTAAAGTCATACCAGCTTTATTTCTTTTCTCTTTTTAATCCTCTAGAGTCAGTCTATTGTCACTATTGTATTTAAGAGAAAAGTTAGAAAAAGAATGCTGAGAGCAGACAGGCTGCAAATTATTTTTCATGTGCACTTTTTCCCCATGAAGCACTTCTTGGTATTTAAAAATGCATTTGAATGTTTTTCTGCTCCACTTTTGCAGCCTCCACTAAGACTTCAAGCCTTGAGGCTTTTAGACAGACTTCTATTGAAAGATATGAGATGATGAAGGAATAGGAGAGCCGCTCCTCAGAAGAGCCTGGACCTTTGGGCAATACGGATACTGCCTTTAGAACTGGAGAGGCACTATATGCTGTTCCAGCCGTGTGGTGGCATGAAGTGCATCTTTTTGCCTGATACTATTGCTGTCAGAGTCTGTTGCATTCTGTACAGACGTTCTGCTCTTAAGAAACAAATACCTTTTTTTCATAAGGCTTGAAGGCAATCCCTTAAATGTCTGAGCATAGATCGATGTTCGATTTAATAAATCCGGTAGATAAGGGTGAGGCTTTTTTTGTCATAATCTGGAATATGTACAGTATCAGCAAGAAACTCTCAGGCACTTTTATTTTGGTATCTGAAACTCAGCATCTCTTAAGCAACTTAAAGATAAATTACCACTCTTTACAGTCCACTTTGGAATCCGTATTTAGTCAACAGCATTTAGGATTAAGTTTAAAAGAATTCATTGCTCCCTGTCCTGTTGGTACTAGCTAGCATTCATTGGAGGATAGATTTATCAGACTGATTTTCAAGCTGTATTTACAGGGATGTTTTGGAAATTTCCTTTTCTCTAACAGGTAGATCCAGACCAATGTGTAAGATCTATGCTTCCAGTGCCTTAAATTTATTCTACATTAGAGTGGCTGCTCAAGGTATATTATAGCAGAAGCTCAGACCCATTCTAGGCTTGTCTAAAAAGTTTTAAAATAGATACTTACAATTAAAAAATATAGAGTATTTGTATTGATAAATAGATCCTGGGTTAGGGGTAGACTCCCTGAATGTGGTGCTGCTTTATCGGCCACCATTCTGAATCTGGAATAACTGGCAATCCTGTGTTCTGCCCCCTTTGATTACAGAGCAGAGCAGCATGAGAGAAAAGGGCCGATGTCACTTCCTGTGTTGGCTATCTTACAGCAGGTATTCTGGGTTTAGTTTGATTGTTCTGATACTTGTTATATAGTACACTTACCCTCCAGATTTGCACAGGCTAAAATATGTATTAAACCAGATCTTTGGCATTTTACTATTTCCATTTGATGTAAATTAGAAGTTCATTACAAAATTCCTAAGCATAATTGCATAAATGGGGATGAGGATGTCAGGTGACATTCCTCTAGATTTTTAGACCTCTGTGATGGGTTGACCCTGGCTGGTTGCCAGGTGCCCACCAAAGCCGTTCTATCACTCCCCCCTCCTCAGCTGGACAGGGGAGAGAAAATATAACAAAGAGCTTGTGGGTCGAGATAAGGACA
>JANHGO010005203.1:0-23470 GCA_024606505.1 Aquila spilogaster
ATTGCTTTACAGAGTTTAGCAAAAGCTCTTTATTTTATGTCAGACTGTAATTCTATTATAATAATAAAGCTAAAAATAATGAAAGTGAATGTTTTACTTTGGTTTTCTTTAGTTACTCTTTTTTACAACACATCACTTTATGAACTGCTGTTCATTCAAAAGTATAGTTTCATTTGGTAAAGAATGCAGTTTAACGGATGTAGTTTTCAGTGTTTTCAACAACAGAAGCGTTTCTGATTTGACATTAAAAAAAATATTGCTCAGTCTGTATAATGTGCATCCAGTAAAGCAATAACTCAAATCAGATGAATAACTGGTGAGGTTTAGTACAATGAGTATGATACAGGATAGGAAGAGAATGAAATATACCATCTCCCAGCTAAAACGGCAGATAAACCAGAGAGGAAGAATAAAAATTGGGATTTTTTTTTCTGTTTTAAAATTAGAGATGTCATAGAAATACGGATCTAGGAAAGACTGTTAGGACAAGACCTTAAATTGTATAAAATGATACTATTTTGCTTATGTAATGAGTTGCTTAAATGCTATCCCCACAAGTGTATGCATAGCTGGAAAGTTTTAATTCAAGCATTCTTTCTTTCCTACATGGAACACAGGCAGAGGGAAAGTCATTCCAGTGTGTTCAGCCCTCAGATTTTCTTGGGAAAGTTCCTGGGAGCAAGGCTCATGCTTTTAGATAGAGGAAGACAAACAAGCAGTGGCAGATGTAGTGCTAAAGGATCCAATGCAGGAAAGGCTCTCTCAAGTGTATGCGTACGCAGTGATGTTTAGTGTTAAGTAGTTGAGTTCCACAGAAAGTTCATCAAAATGGAAAGAAAGGTTGTATTAATACAGGCTCAAATTCCATTACCTTACTCTGCTTCCCTCTGATTTGAAAGAGAATAGTGCAGTCCGGATCCTTGTTCCTTGCCTCCTACTGATAACTACATGGAGCTGAATCCCTGTGGAAACCCACACAGGATTTTCTGGAGAAGCAGGGAAATGGCAGTGACATTGAACACCTACCTCCTATGCTCACATGCCAGATACAGAGCGAGGACTCTCACATCTCCTCTGTCACTGCTTTGACGTTCTTGCCAGAATTTTACTTACGTAAAATGAGTGAAAATGACTAGATGCAACAGGAGCTGGCTCAGAAAAAAGCATGTAGCACCCTTCAGCCTCACAGAATGAAGAGCAGCACTGTCAGAGGGGAGGTTCAGTCACCAGGCAGTCCAGCATGGCACTCTGAAATGGAGGTGCTGTGATACTACATCAGGAGGAGAAAATCCTCCAGATCATCCCTTGAAAGCACCAGCAAGAATGTAGCAGAACAAGAGCAGTTTGATCTAAAAACTGCTGGTGCCTCACACTTTCTGTAACTACTGGTAGAGTATAAAATGTTTTGTTGGAAGCCAACTCTTGTGGAAACAAAGATGATGGAGGATCCCCGTGTGTGGAGGCCAGTATTGCCTAACCATAGGCTATAGAAAGACTTCTTTTAGACAAGTATTCTGCTGGCTTCATCTTCCTGGGGTTGATCACAGTATCAGAATCATAAGTGGTAATTGACAACTACATTTAACAGCATGATGTTACGTCATGCTGAGTAAGACTGAGTGAATAAGTGCTTCACTTGGTGTTAAAATGTACATCTGAGTTTGGCTGAAGCATCCTCCAGCAAAGAGGAAACCCTTTGGTTCAGCAGTCCAAGCAGTCAAAGTGTTAAAGGCTGTAAAACCTCATACAGTCTTAGTAGCAGAAATGGGTATATTAGGTGTGTGTGCACCTATTAAAAGGTTTAACAAAGGTGAAGAAAATCTCTGACCTTTGATGGGATCTTTTGGACTGACAGACAGGAGGCCTAAAAGAACTTCCCTCTTTATTTTTTTTTTAATAAAAAAATCTCCTTCTATTTTCCACCAATATGGTAAACAATAAGAACTTATGAAACACCCTAATGGCCAGAAAATGGGGCACGCATGCTTCAGGGAGCAAATAATAAGAGAACTTCTCTCAGCCCGTGCTTTGTATCTGAATGTCCAAATAAATTAGCGTGACTGGGGAAAGTCTAACTTTTTCTTGGAGGCTTGAAAAATAGCAGTCACACTTTTAAATACAAAAGCTCAAGACCTCAGACTTTCTCTAGCAGATCCACAGGGAAAAACAAAGAAAGCAAAAACAACAAAAAAAGCTCCTCCTGTGCATGAAAATAACACAGCTTAAATAAAATGTGTTTGCATTCTTAGCACATGAATTTTGCAAGTGAAGTGTATTGTCAGCTTGTCAAGCTGTTGCTGTCAGGTTACATCTGATTACAAATCACACCAAATACAATAAGAGAGGCAAAAGCCTTCCAACGCCAAGTTTCTATAGGCTCGCTCACTCTGGCTACAGCTCCATCCAAATAGGCAGGATGACAACGCGGCTGCTGATAGAGTTGTCTGATTAAGCAGCTCTAGGGCATTTGAAGATGCAGCAAGCAGATTCTACGCTTGCAGTACAGCTGTCTGTTACATGAATTTCACCCAAAGACTAGAGACATTTTCACTCAAAAACCTGCAGACCAACTAAGAAATAGGAATGATTTTTTTCTGTATGCTGTCAAGGGAAGAAAGATGCATTTGGTGAACTCTGGTGAAACAAGGGTGTTTGACTACAAATAGATCTGATGAAAATCTTTCCAAGGGCGTTCACATACAAAGTATACACTTAACCTCAAGTTATACAAGCCTAAGACCTGAACTAGGACTAAGGTACTGAATTTGTCTAGAAAGAGTTTGCTAATGGCTACCCAGAATGCACCACCTTTGCTACATGATCATTTTATAAGTATTCATCATCCACTCAGATGATGAGAGTGCCTCATAGAGGAAAAAACCCACTAGAGGATCCATGCAACTTAAACACAAATAAGAGCAAAATGCACAAAGCTCCTATTCTATTACTGCCAGCAGCAGAAAAATACTTTTAAATAAATAATTTATAGCCTTCTAAGATTGCTCTTCATTACAGCAATACTCAATGTAACAAATTTGTCCACAAGAATGTGAAAAATTCAAATTATATGTATTTTATTTTATGGTTATCTATAGCCAAAAATAAAACCCAGTGAAGCTACAATACAAATATCCTTATTTTCCCCTTGAATTAAACTAGCTTACAAAAAAAAAAACAAAAAATCATTTAAAATGAATCTTGTCTGAAATCAATGCACCTTCTGAATAAGAGAATCAGAGGTCGTGGTACAAATAAATAAAGTTGTTAATAAATAAATTGTTAGGACCTGCTGGAAGGATGTAAATTTAAGAAAGAAAAATAATCTGATTATCCTTTGTTCAAAGATGTTAAGAAGCTATCTAGTCTTCATATGAACATAGTACAATTTCAGTAGTTTCAGTAGGCCTTCTCAACAGCTTTTTTTTTTTCTTTTTTTGCTTTGTTGCTGTCTTTCTTAAAAGAGAAAGGAAAATAACAACAAAACAAAACAAACCCAAACCACCCATGAAATTCAACTTCTGCTTCCTTTCATCCCTGTCTGAGTGAGTCTGAGTGAGGGGCTAAGGCGAGTATGGAGATGAGAGGTTCAGTTCCCAAAGGAAATGGTGCGTAGCTCAGAAAACAGCAGAGTGGGTGTCTCAAATCAAACAGTTCTAAGACACTAATATGAAATAATTTTTAACTACAAACAAAGTTCAGCTAAGCCTCACAGATACAACAAAATAACATGCAGATTAATGTAGAACTCTGAGGACTTGATAAGATTTTCTTTCTTCTTTTACACCAGACAGCTAAAGGAAGCTTTGAAGAAGAAAATATGCTACAGACAGCTATTTTGAAGACAATAACTACTGTAAACCAGTCTGCTGATTTCTGCACATTTTCGTCATCTCCTCTCTAGTTTGCTTGATTTGTAAGGAACTGAGCTAATTTTGACCAAGCAAAATTGGTCCTTGGGTCATGAGGGCCTTTACCAACTTGTTTGTGATTATCCTCCCTCCTAAGTCTCTTATGTGGGAAGACACAGAAAACAAATGACAACGTTTCAACAGTTCAGTACACTGTGTGTTATGAAAGGGATGTATGTACACCAATATAATATTTAGGTAACTGCAAAGCCAGAATTTTCAACACCCAAGTGAACTTCTCTTAACCCATATGTAAATGCCAGATTACAGATCCCCAGAAAAGGAGAGTATTTTCAGCAGTTCCATAATATGCTTTGTGTTTCAGCCACAATTTCACTAGCACTTAAGAATGCAGAGGAGTTGTTCTCTGGTCATTGAGTTATAGAATCTTAATAGTGATGTTCATTTGTAAATAGCTCTAACTTTCTTTTCTAAAGAGAGGTGGGGCTAGAAACGTCTACTTCCAATCTATTGGTTTATAAATGGAAGAATGTTTTCCTTGCAACTCTCAAGTAAAGAAGTTTAAAAATTGAGCAAGTTAATTAAAACAAACAGAGAAAGAAAAGATATTATGGATAATAACAAAGTCTGGTAATCCAGAAATTCAGTTTCAGATGTTTATCATAGTGTCAGTACTGATGGTCAACAGCTTCTTCCCCTCCTTACAAAGCCTCCCATGCACTGGCCTTCTCCTAACAAATGTATCAATAAAACACAACAAATACCTTTTCAAATGGATAAAAGCAGAATAAAACAAGCATTGGGTGTATTTGAAAACCTTACCAGGTATTTTTAGCCAAAGAAAGAACAACTTTTAAGTATTCTAATGCTTCTAAAAAAAATGTAAGAGAAAAGAAAGGAAAAGAGTATTAGACTTTGCGGCAAGTACAGCTTACAGTTCCCTTCATCTGGGTTTTGTCAAGGCATGGGACAAAAAAATCTACTCTTACTGGACATGCCACACAAACACAGGTTTCAAGTGTTTGAAAGAAGAAAATTCCCTAGTTTTATTTATGCTACCATCAAAGCTTTTTTAGAACTTGATATTTATATTGAGGATTGTCACAGAACCATATGGAGACACACATGAGAAAAATTAGAGACACAAGCTAATTACCTTCCTCTATCAGGCCTTAAGAGTAAAAGTGTACATAACAGAAGTTCAGGTAACTCAGATTTGTGAAGGATACCTTTGACATTATTCTAGAACTGACATTATTTATAATTCAAGACTTTTTTCTTTCCTAAATTTCATCTCTGGTTCATTGCAAAATAAAACTTATAAAAAGGTAAGATCATTTTTGTTATAGTCTTTGGTTCAAAGGGTAGGAATAAGTATATGGTCATACTTCTTGACGCCCACCTGAAGAAATGCAGTTTTATCTTGCTAGTCCAAGAAGTAAATGGAAAGAAGTCTATAAATGAATATGATTCATTTATAAATGCAGAGAGATAAAAAAAATAATAATTATCTGGTGTGGCACAATCTGGCATATTTATTACTAAACATAGTGTACTTAAAAACAAGAGTTGTAAGACAATAGGCTGTTTTACTACTGCCTCTTAATGGGAATTACATGAATAATGAGTCTCAGGAGGCACTTACCAGTGATAAAGGTAAATATTGGCTCTAAAAAATGTCAGGCGAGCTATTATACCTCTGTATCGCAGGCAAGCTAGATGGGTTATTAGCCATTATTTTGTTTTATTATATCTAGCGTTTAATAGCTTGGATTGTATGTTTAAAAGATAAAAAGACTGATGATATCTGAAAGAACAGTCACTGCAAATGCCAAATATTCATCCATTTCTCTTCACTTCATAACTGTGACTGGATGGTGTGCATCAATGAAGTAAAGAAAACTTGCTTCAAGGTCAGCAGCTTGAACAGAAAACCAATGCAGCAGAAAATGAGTTGCAGTATGTCTTGTCCCCAGTCTCAGACCAAAAATACACTTGATTCTACTATTGTTAGTTTTTGTATTGTAACAAGGAAGTACTTGCCCAAGATTTCAGCTCCATTACTTGAGGCGCGGTACAAAGGTTGCCAGCCCTTTGCACAGTCAGAGAAATGGACACACAATTCTCATCAACATCCATAGAGAAAAAAATGTGAAGAAACGTGGCCTATGCAGCAACAGCAGAAATTGAAGCCAAGGCAGCTCTATGTGGAGGCGGAGCAGCTTAATTTGAGCAGGGGAGGTGGGTAAACCGTGGAGACGTGCGTCTGTGTAACTTGGGAGAAGGTGATGGCACAGCCATCAGGCTGCTGTACGGGGCAGGGCCCAGGTGATGAGGTCTACAGGATGCATACTGCCCGCTGCCCAGCTTGCCCTACTGCCACGCAGGAGCAGCCCAGCATGTCACAGCATCCCACCAGCCACATTTTTTGGGGAAAAACCTGACTCTGCAGTCCAATCACAAAGACAACATGAAAAAAATAAGGCCGAAAGGGATGCAGGAGGCAGTCCCAAAGGTTGGATATTAGGAAAACTTTTCTCAGAAAGAGTGGTAATACATGGGCACAGGCTGCCTAGGGAGGAGGTGGAGTCATCGTCCCTGGAGGTCTTCAAGAAATGTGGAGACCTGGCAGTAAGGAACATGGTTTAGTGGGCATGGTGGTGGTGGGTTAAAGGTTGGGCCGGATGATTTTAGCAGTCTTTTCCAACCTTAACTATTCTATGAAAAGAGGAACTACCATCCTCACAGTACTTAGAATTCACATTTGCCTCTTTAAGCAAACAAAGGAAAGGAAGAAGGGTTTGAAGGTGCCAGGCAGGGACCCACCCACTGCTCTCCCAGACTTTCCAGACTCTTTGGTTTTGCCAAGGAAAAAAAAAAGATGCATTTCAGCTAGATATTATCATTATTAGTTGTACCAGTGACTAGAACATGCGGTGAATGATCAGTACTTCTCAGCAGTGATTACTGTACAAAGGCATCAGCAGCAGACTACTACAAAAAGTAGGAAGAGACTGAAGTCTCACCACAGTAATGGCACTGTTGTAAGAAGCAGCAATAGCTGTGTTTGTGCTTATTAAAAGTATCTGCTGTTGAAAGAGCTTCCAACAGCCAAAAGCGTAGCCAGTACTAGAGAACAGTACACAAGAGACTAGCGTGACTAAGGCAGTTTTAAAAGATGATTTTAAGTAAAATCAGAATACATTTTATGGTGATTTTTTTTTTTATCCCAGTACGTATCTGAACAGAAATCCAAAGTTTTGAGACAGATTGTGCTCACACAGTTTTTGAAATCCTTAGCAGAAGTCTAAAATATGTTCAAAACTACTTTGAGTTGTGCACTTAAAGGGTAGATGCGTTCTTTCTCTTGCGTGGGATTTCTCCATAAATAGGAAAGTTTCCTACACGTTTGGACTGCCTCTTTGGCAACTGATTCCCAGCAGTAATATCTTTCAGAAAAACTGCCTCAGCTCTCTTTACTCATGAAGCTTTCAGCCCTGAAGCCCCCGGAATCACTAATTGGACTCACATTTTTGCTACCACTCACACTGATACTGGCCACTTCCATGCAATGGGTCAGGGGACATAGCTATAAAGATATCCCAAGATGAGGAAAATTGGTCTTGAGGCCCAGGAGGCAAAACTACTGATGCAGAAGATTACTAAATACAACTAGATGCCTCATGGCACTGGAGTCTTCTGACAAGAATACCATGGGGCTCTTTTTCAGCAAATATGAAATAAAGTCTTATGGCAAGCCAAAAAGAATAAGATATACTGCGTCTTTTGTTCATTGCTCCTAATTACTATTTGCTCAAGGGGAAAAACGGGAGAGATTATATTTGTATAAAATAGAATAAAATATTTATATGGCTAATATGACAGAAAGTATAAAACATGCTGACCCTTAGACAAATTCGCATCCTCCCTAGGACTTTGCCAAGGGCAGAATGTCCCTTGGTAAAAATAACTCCGTACTAGATATGTATATTTAGGGCTCAAATTGTAGGATAATGGGGAGATTCTCTCAACTCTAATGAAACAGAACTAATCTTCCAATCAATTTATTAGAATGCTGTTAATAGTTAATACATATAAAAACTGTGTATTAATATATATTTTTCACAGATTCACAGAATTATAGGGGTTTGAAGGGGCCTTGGGTTGGGAACCTACTATTGGGAACCTATTATTGGCTTCCCAATAGTAGGCTGCACAGAAATATGTCCAGACAGGTCTTGAATATCTACTGCCAGAGAAGGAGATGCCACAACCTCTCTCAGCAGCCTGTTCCAGTGCTCCATCACTCTGACGGCAAAGAAGTTCTTCCTTGAGTTTGAATGGAATTTCTTGCGTTCCAGTTTCTGCCTGCTGCCCCTTGTTCTATTGCTGCAGGCCACCAAGAAGAGCACAATTCCAATGACTTGACTCCCACACTTTTATAAACAGTCATAAGATCCCCTCTCAGCTTTCTTTTCTCCAGACTGATGAGTCCCAGGTATCAGCCTTTGCTCATATAGTAAAAATATACATAAAGACATACACATGTATAAACTTCTTCAACATCAGGTGGTTCTTCTCTCTGCCTTAGCTTCAGCATTCATTTTCACTTGCTTAAGCTCCACTGCCCAGTTACCTACTATCACAGAAGCCTTCTTGTAAAAAATACTACTTGACATAATTTACTGAGAGGTGTGAACAGTGCCACAATTTCCTCCTAAGCTTCATGAAATCAGTGAAAAGTTTTGGATTTGGCGTTCACTTATTTTCCTCTTTGATAAAAATAATGAGAAATACTAGAAGCTCAGGTACAAGACCCCACTACACAATAGCTGCTAAGATAGTGAGCTTTAATATATTAAATTTAGACTAAACTTTAATAATTTGTTTTTGTAGATTTCAATGGTGCACTAGACCACAAACTTAAACCTTCCTTTTTGTCTCGCTGTAATTATTAGCATTTTGATAACAAAGTATAACAAAGTATAAGATCCTGTAAAAGTAATTTCTCTGATCTGGTGTTTTTTTTCTTGTACGGTATACATAAGCATCTTTAGCACCTAAGAAGAGCACACATGAGGGTAACTGATCAGTGCCACTGAGATGCAGGCATGACAACCACTGTGGCCAATGTAAACCAACCCTACTTCATGCACTCAACCCAGGGTACATCTCTGATTTGCTGTGAATGCATTTGGCTGAGCTAGCTCTGAACACGGGAACAGCTGTGATGAATCACTCTAGATCTGCGGCCTGAGCTGTGACCACAATTTCAAATGGGCTAGAGTAGCACTCCACAAGCAACGCATATCACAGTAACACCAAATCCTGGTTCCAATTTCCCATGACTGTAACTGGTGAGTTATTCACATGTGTGAGTCATAATTACATACCTATTTTGGAAGCCTGATTCCAAGTGGATTATTACAACTTGTAAAAGACACAGAGCTCTACGTTCTGCTTTGGTACTCTATTTTACCACCTTTTCCTCCTCCATTCTCTATAAAATAACTATCATATTAGAGGTACATTTGGTTTGAACATCTTCAAATTTTTCTACAAACCTGCTTTTCAAGCGACATTGGCCTAGATAGAGCTGAGTCATATTAAGTATGAAAGTTAAGATGGCCAAACACAATGGCTGAGCACATGATCCCCAGGTATCTAATCCCTATCTGTTGTTAACCACTGAGATGGGACTGCCTGAACAATTTTGGGTCTCAGACCACTTTGGCTAAAATGGAGCTTTGGTTTTCCATTCATGATGTAACTTGTTCAAATAAGTGGAGAGGGTGCAGTTCTATGAGATATTAGTGGAACACTCAAACTAGAAATTCCTTGCCAATTTCTTCTAGTTTTCTAAAGCTTCAATTACCTGCTTTTGCCTCCCTCTTCCTTTTGCCAAGAGTTGTGAGGGCTAGCTATAGGAAATGGACTTGGGACAAAACTGAGATGACAGATTGTTTTGTGCCATAGGGGACTGCTAGATTAAAAACCACAAGGACCTTGCGGAAAGATTTAGTAGCTGCAGGCAACCTATGTCAGAATTAGAAAGCAATAGTCCTGGGACAGCAGTGCCTCACAGCTGTGACTTGTAACAACTGTATTTGGCCTATGTGCCAAAGAGTGTTTAATCATCTCTGATGTATTCAAAGTAGACAGTAAAACACAGAAAGGAACAAGCAAGTAGCTACTGCCCCCATTCCATTCTTAACAATGTAATTAACATCTCTAAGTAACACTGTCACTTTCTTGAATTTGATAAAAAATAAGCTTTTAAATGACTTTTGCTCTGTAAGATACTATGACACATCATCAAATTGGATCTTGAGCATCAGAACAATTTCAACTTCTTTTCTGATTTTTATTTTCCTCGATATGGTGAATATTACTTAGAGTCAAGAAATGGAAAGGAAGGGAGGGGAAGGTCACAGCTTTCATTTTGATTATACTGGAAAATTAACCTCGTTTCCGTAATGACTGTCACCCCTGAAACTATCATTCCTCCTAAAAGCCTCCAGCAAGGGAAGCAGTCATTTGCAAAAAAATAAGGAGTGGGGAGGGAGGTGAGGGCGCTTCCCACTTCCCAGAGTGAATTACCTTATCAAAATAAATGAATAAAATGTATATCCATGTGCAAATTGAGATCTAGCAGCATTCATGTCCCTCACTGTAGAGAGTGGCAATTGCGTTAGTCTCATTGATCATAATTTGTAGTGGTTGGTGCAGTGTAATGTCTTAAAATGCTACTCACTACTATAACGAAGGATAAGAGAACATATTTCTCACTAGATCTATTGGAATGTTTTTCCTAATGCATGACATCAGTTTGTCCGTAATGAACAGAATTTACTTTTATTAGATTATATCTTCTGAAGATGTACTTTGAACATCAAGCTTCCTGAACACCAAGTGTTTGTGCATTGATACTGCAGTTTGTTTTGAAGACAGGAACTGGATTTAAGAATATCATTGTAACATTGCTCTAGTCTGAAGAAGTACAATTGGTACTACAGGATATCACATGGACTGTAAAGTTCTCATCTATCAATATGAAAAATAGCTTGTTAAATAGTGGAATATAAAGTCTATGCTCAAAAGGTTTTTTTTTTCCTGCAAGCTTTTAAACATACAGATATACTTTATTTTCAGCAATATAATCTTGCTGTAAAAGAACTGATGAGAAACCATAAGAATTCTATTTCCAAGTGAATAAAGGACAGAAGATGCTATGAAAAGAAATGTGAAAGTCTAAATACGATGACTAAAATTCAAACTTGATAATGTAGTAATATTAATACAGTATCAAGTGATTCACAGGGAATGAATAGCTGACAAAAACCCTCAATTCCCCTGAATTAATAAAACTTATTGTAAGGGATAGATAAATTCTGCTATATGAAATAAATTCTCTCATCTGCTGTCTTTGCTGTGTTACCTGAATACATCAAAAAAAGTGTATTAAATGCAAAAGACAAAGTGATGAGCAGTGAAACCTCCCATGGCAAAAAACATGACAGTATTGGATTTTATAGATTTGAATGGGAGTAAAAATAATAATAATAACAATGAAGAAGCCCTACATGTAAGAAAAGGAATTCCAGGACTTTATTATTTATCTGTGTAATTGTATGTCTTCATTTTCAGTTCATGTAGAGAAACGAATTAAGCAGTGATTTTTACCTACATAATCAGGCCCCTCTCCAGACATATCACAAAACTTTTGTTACTGTAGGAATTGAGCCAACATACACATAATCCAAATTGAATGTAATTCTAGATTCATTTGGAGGAAAGACGTCTGGAAAAAAGAAAAAGCTGCACTTTAATCAAGATAATTGCTACTATCATATCCTATCTGGTCAGGAGATCTGATGAGAAACTGCAGTCCTAATTAGGAAAATCAGTTCAAACCAACTAACTATAAACCTTTATGCATTCAGTTTGAAATTATGTGGGTAAAAGCTGTGGGCTTTTTGCACCTCAGCACTGAAGAGAGATTTGAATAATGTGAAACAGTTCGCAGGCTCTGAGTATGATGCTGAGTCATTTATGAAAAAAAGCATACAAAAAAAAAACCCTATTTCCCAGCCTGATTCCAGCATGCAAATTAAAGTTTTTCTGTGAAGTAACATTTTCAACTGTGGAGAAATAAGATTTCAAGGCCCTATTTCAGATTTAGAGGGCCTATACATGACTGGAGCGGTGGTTCTTAGGCAAGTATCTATCTTCATAATCTTATGAGGTGATTAAAGACCCAGGCTCAATTAATGGGGATTGTTATAATATGATTTGAAGTGGATTATAGCATCATTTTGCTTCCATCATTTATGCAATTGAGATAGTAGATGAGTACAGTATCTTTATCTAGCAATAAGAGGAAAACCTGCAAGCCACAACTGGAAAAGAAAGTAAGGAAATTCTGACATGAGATCTAGGCTTTCACTGCTGCATACTGACCAGGGCAGGGATTTGGGAATTACTGCTGAAAATTTACAGACTTCACTCCAATGCACTGCTGTCATGGAAGAGGAAAGTGAAAAATCATAAGCAAAGCTCCAAAGGGGCAGAATTAGAATATAAATAAAGGTTGTGTTGTCTATTTTATTCTCACCTACAGCATTAGAAATCCTGTTCACTTCTGAATGAGACAATTGAAACAAGGAATGAATGTCACCCAGCAGTGACTGAGCAGCGTAACTAAGTGTACATCACATTACTTGAAAATAATCAGAATTAATTTTTAAAATACATTAAGCAAAAAAAACACTTCTCTAGTAGGAAAGGGAAGTTTAAAACATAGTGACAAGAATAAGGACAGCCTGTACAGCAATTCATGAAACGAAACAGAAAATGTTACCCGCTTCATTATGAAGTAGTAATCAAACCAGTTAACTAGTCCAATTATAGTTATTTAGCAAATTCAAATTCATATGCCTACTGGGATATCTTCTTTAAAGGTAGAATTATTGCTAATCAAAAAATTCACATTCTAAATCTAAGGTGAAGGAAATTACCTCCTAGCCAAATCTTTCCGACAGGCCAAGTGTGAACTGCTACGGGCTAATTCTTGCTCACTTCACTGCTGAGAAGCATATAGAAAAGACTGTATGTCATACTGGTGGATGACAGCTAATCATCATTAAGAGATACTTGGAAATGCCTTTTTCCATGTTCAAAAGACATTTGGTCCTCCTTGGGAGAACTATTGGAATTTTTCAGCACAATATATAGTGCAGAGCCCCAGATGACACTGTGGCTCTATTGGAATAGTCCCTAAACAAATGAGAGGTCTGCAAGAGATGTGCACTAATAAAGTAAGAGGAAAAAAAAGTCTTAAGGGAGAATCACACACATAAGAGGACAGATCAATATCAGAATGAGAAGCAAATCTGACCATTGTCCAATGTTTTCTCTCAGTATAATGCTGTAGCTATCACACTCTGAATACATAATTTATACCAATAGTTCCCCTTTTATTCTTCTCTCACTGTCCCAAATGATTGTTTTTTTTTCCCCTAGACCTGTGAGATACTGGAAGTCTGCTAGATAACAGATTGGAGGCTTACTTTCCAAGCCACGTGAGGACAACTTTCCAAATATTTGAAAGGCTGAAAAAAGTCATATATAACCTCTCCGAAAAATTAATCTCCCCAACCATCCCCCACTCCAGCACAGACCCTTACCACTCTCTGAAATACAAAGCAAGTCTCCTGAATCTCCATAATAATGAAAGTGCTATAACTCGTTGTAGATAGATTCAAGTGACCTCAGCTCCCTGTTGCCTCACTCTGCCAGATAATCTCACTATCATGAAGGATTTGTCAAAAGTTTGTTAACCCACAATGGCTCCAGCCTTGTTACAGAACAAGATGCTTAAAGCAGTTATTTGTATTCCTTATATATACTGATAAATGGAAAATTTGTACTTTGGGAACTTCTTGTTCTTACTTTTCTTTCCCTAGAGTTCATTTGTTTCACAGAACAGGGACATCCCTACAAAAATAACCATGGAATACTATAGACAAAAATTAACATTTTTCCTAATTTTGACTTAAAGATAACAAAAGTCAAGGTAAATTCTAAGTTTTTGTTTTAAGTGAAATAAAATGCCTATGTTCTTTGCACAGTCACACACCAAGTAGCTTGTGAGTGACAGGTGTCCAATTGATTCATAATCAGGATTTGACATACCAGATATGTAAAGACAGTAATGAAGAAAAAAGCCATAGAAAACCAAATTTTGTTAAGTAACCAGGCTACTAATTCAATGAGAATTTTCTCGCTGTATGTACTACTTCGTTGATTCTTAAAGACAGGTAAAGACGTACTCAGCTTTGCCATGCCAGATATATCTACTTAAGTTTATATATAACTACCATCAACCAGGAATGAAAAATTAAATGGCTTCACCCAACAAGACAACATATGTCAAAAGGTATGTTTTAAGTAGCTTAAAATATTGAACAGTATATTCAAAGAAAAAATGCATGTAAATATGTAAAGTGCTCATTGTATAGTTTTTACTAACAGAAAGAACAATATTTTATTCCAGACATGACAATATATTTATTCAAAAGAAGGTTACAGCAGGAACTGCCATCTATTCTTGAATGACTCAGAATTCATTCCTACGATTCTTTTTCCTCCTCTTGTTATTATTTATAGCGTAACTAAAGCCCATTCTGCATCACATCAGGTGTCGAACAAACAGGCTGAAAAGATATATGGTCTTACTGAGTTTTCAAGCCAAAGGCCAAAAGTAGTGACAGCTGTTTTGGCACGTCACAAAACACTCTAAGGTTAAACATACGTTGAGTTAGAAATATTTTGTAATTGCCAAATGCATTTCCACATCCCTAACTATCCATCTGCAACAATTTGCTCACTGAACACAGTAGCAAGTTCTGCACTCTGAATTTGGCCACCACCAACTAGTCCACAAGGACCAGCTTGGTCTTCAAAGGTAGCCGATGAACTGTCAGAGTAAAAAATTGCAGTTCAGATCATCTTGGTCTGGACTGAAAATAATGTCCCTAAATAACATTTTTGGTACTAAAGAACTACTTATGTCAGCCTTCTTCTTCCATGTGTTCTCATGTGGATAGAAAAGGAAAACTAAGTAATCTGGAATGCAACAACTACACAAAATTTGAGCAAGGCCTTGTTTTGCTATGCTGATTCACTCAGCTCTAAACTTCAGCATCAACAGTCATAATTAAAGTGTCACCAAGAAATTCTGGATGTTCCTTCTCAGCAACAGAAACAAAGCTCTGTTTATTCAACCAGGGGAAAGGTTTCTACACACAATACCCTTCTCGCACATATTTAACGAGCTCATTTTCTGGGGAGGATTAACTGATAGAATGTTTGGATGGAACTTAATTATTCTTAGTGAGATAAAACAACAGTGTATTAGTAAATAAGTCATTTATTTTCCTATAATTAAGGCCTAACATTGAGCAAGATAAAATCGTTCGTGTTATCAAGAGACAGTAAGCTACATTTTTAGTAACATTTGAGTTCAAGCACATTAGTTAAGAACCAGGAATTTAATGGTGTTTAAGAGAAGATAGGAGAAGATACAGTTGGAAATGAGTAGGTAAAAAATATGCTACAAAGTGACATGATAAATATGATTATTCATAAATACTTGAAGGTTTTCTAATCAGATTACAGAAATGTTTGAATTGAGGGGGCCCAACTATTTCCAGACCATGAGAAGACAATAGTTCTCTTACAGCAATTCTATTGCTTATGCCTTTTTTTCCCCTCATTTTGAAGAGGCAAATATAAATTAGCTCTGTCTATGATACCAAAAAGATAGTTAATACAGACCACACTGTTCAAAGATGCTAGTGATACTGCAACATCTATTAATCAGTAGCATTATGCATGATCATTCAGCATCCCATCACCAAGCTAGAAGCCCTAGGCACAAGTTCTGAGATTATCTATGGTGAGATTAAGTCTGAAGTTTCAAGAAATGTTTCAGATCAATGACAGCTCTTGTTTTAGCTAGGTACCTCTACGGCTGGAGTACTAACACTATAGCACTGAATCAGGACCAGAGTTTAAAGCCTAGTTCATAACGTCATCAGTAGCCATGAAATTGGACCTATTGCACATTGCTACATCCGTAACTCGAAGAAAACATAAGAGGCATTGACATCCACCCAGCAACCACTTTTCCCCTGCCAGGGAGCCTCTGGGACTATATAGAACAGGCAAGCTAATAACTAGTCAATAACACAAATTTCTATGCTTCTAAAACTCACTTTGTGCTACTGCATTAGCATTTACACTTGTAATCAAGCTGTTAGCTGTCATTTCTAAAAACAAGTACATAAATAACAATTGACCATGTAAATTACAATCTCAATTTGCATATGCTAAACATAGAGTATGTTTCAGTTTCTCCCCCACTTGACAGAAAGGTAGGGAAGGACATACTGTTCCCAATGTCTTATGCCATTAGAACTTGAGGGGCTGCAGTAACCCTGAATAGTATCCCCCACTTCCAACACTCAACAATAAACATTGAAGAATAAACATACCTACTGCTTTCCAACATTCAAAAAGATTGCAGTTTTATTTCAAGTTCTTTTTTTCTTTACTTCTCAGTATTTCGTTTTCAGATTCATTCACTACTATTTTCTTAATAAACCCTGCATTGCTGACAACCAATCAACCAGGCATGATGACCACCTCACTGTGAAACACAAGCAGTCCAAGAATGTTAGCCAAACAGGTACAAAGACAGAAGAAATACTTGAATTTCACCTTTTCCACTGAAGCCCCAGAACCTAAATAACCACAATACCTAAATGCTTATTCTCTCTTATTTCAAGGGGATATTTTTTGATTAAATACAGAAAATGACTGTACCAGCAGAGGTGACCCACTCTAGCTATCATCATTACTGAAACACACCACCCACTGCCTCACTGAGCTCACATCCAATGTTTGGCCTCCATAAGTGTTCAGTAAGCATCAATGAATGTCAATGGGTGCCATTTTTTCCACATGAAGGAATTCAATCTCACACCTTTGCTTCATGTGCACTTTTATGTCAGAAGCCATTGTGTCACATTGCCCTTCTGCTGCCATCTGTCACACTACAACAAAATGTAATGAAACATTGGTGAAATGAAGGTTCAACCTCCACTGCCATCCCACCAACATCCACCTCTGACGCTGAGGGTCAACAAAATAAAACAGGAGGCATTACTTTCAGCCCTTGTACAAAACCTTCTGGGTAATTTTATATTCTCTATTTGATCAAGAAAATAGTGGTAGCTATACGTCACTCTGTAAATAATTGCTTTGAGATTTTAGTAACACATCTAAACCATGATCTTTGTTTTTTCTCCTTTTGCTTTTGAGTTACTAGTTTGTACTTAAAATCAGTTTCAAGCATGTCATATTGGATTTCAATTTTAATAACTTCCAATTAAAAATACAGTACGCTACCTCGTACAGGCCAAGTAATACAAGCGAGCTCTGTGTGAAACTATTTACACTTCCCGTAGCTCTTCAGAAATTTGTATTAAATTTTTATATGATTTTTTTTCCCCTCACCATAAGCAAAATCTCCTTGAACTGAGGTACATTCCTGCAGCTCTTCCTCTTGAATTGTGCTCCAGGCTTTTTGACAGGTCTATCTTTCTGGACATTTTAGACTATTTTGGTCTTTGGGTGGGAGCAAGAGAAAAAAACACCAGAAGAAGTAAGGAAGCCAACTTACTAGAATAAGTACAAGTACAAACTCATCCATAAAATTTGCAGCATGCTACTTCTTTTCAGAGGGCATATTTGTTCGCATGACCTAGCTCACATGTTTAGAGTTTTACTATAGTATATTCAGTGTAGTCTTCTTTCACTACATTAGAAATCTCTTCAAGAAAAAAAGCAAAGCTGCACAATACCAGCTGCGTAATGATGACCTGTTTGCATTACAGATTTGCTTAGGAGATAGCTATACAATTTCTTACCCTCCAGAGAAGATAGGCTCTGAAAGGTCAGGCTGAGAAGTGAACCAGCACCGGTAAGTTGTAAAGCTGTTATTTACATTGTGCATGCTTGTGAAAAGAAGTACAGTCCTCTCGCGTCTTAACTCCTTGCAATAGGTGCATACTGAACATAGAAATGCAAAATATGTACATAGAGGGAGAAGTGACCATTGATTAACTCTATTTTATTAACACAAAATACAAACTGATTATCAGACAGAAAAGGATAATTGAAGGAAAACAAACCTAATATACCTATGAGCTTGAACATATTTCTATGAGAACAGCACTGTGTAAATTGGCCTAATTAGAACTGCATTTTGCATTGCTTCCATCCCAAAGGAATAGTATGTATTTCAATACTTCTATATTTGGAAAGAGGGGAAATCAGAGTTCAGAAAAATTAATTCAGTGGATTAAGAAGAGGCCAAGATTTATTCAAGGATATCTGTGATCTTTCCTTGAAAGAAATTCCTCAAAGATGTATTAGATGTTCATAATTCTATGAGCTTAATGTGCAATTGTTCTATTTGTAATCAGAAGGATTTCTATTTGTAATCATTATTCTATTTGTAATCATTAGGCAAAGCTGAGCAATCAGTGACCCTTTTCACATTGTTATTCCCTGCTGATATTGGGCTACTCCCTGCAGTCCTGAAGCAGACAGAACTCCATTGACTTCACATCGTTTCTCATCCTCATCTCCTGTAGTAATACAGCTCAGCTTTGCTTTTTCAGTGGCAGGGAATTCTTGGTACTGTGGCTTACTGTCACTTCTATTCGAGTGAGAGGAACCCCACGTGTGCCTTATTTCCATTCACTCAAGCACACTCACTTGCTAAGGTCATGACAGACTTCACCATTTAGCTCCACACTCTCCTCCGATGAGATGGGAAGACAGGGAGTTAACATCCAGTTGAGGACCAACTGGAAAAAACAGTCTGAGAATTTTTGCAGGAAACTTGCAAAGAGTAGTACAGTACATCTTATGCAAACTTTATTTGTGCACACTACTTTAAATACATTAATATATTACATATTTGTATATTTAAAGTTTTATATATATAAACTTTATTTTTAAATGTATGTATCTTAACTATCACACTGGCAAATGTAAAACTTATCTCAAATATTTCCACTGCAAAGAAAATTACTGAATTAAAAGTAACTTTCCAAAAAGCTTCCACTGAAGCATAAGACAAATTTCCAAGGTTTTAAGAAATCAGTGCTGGAAAATACAGTACTGTAACCATTTCATTTGGATTTTTCTGCCTCCCTGAGAAAAATTCACCAGTGATCTTAAAGAAGACAAATCTCAAAAAAAAAGAGGAAAAACACAATAACAGATACATGCATATATGTAAAAATATACACTATCATTGTGAAAAGGTGACTTTAGGGTGTGAAGGAAGAGAGGAAAAAAGATTTAACAAAGGTTGCCTAGTTTGGTGACCTTCTTAAATTAGAGCTCCCTTTCAAGAGTAGGAGAGAAAAAAACCTAACACATGCCCGTGGATATTGCCACTTCTACTCCTCTCTGAACAGATGTGGCCTTTCCCAAAATAAACCTTTTCTTTTTAGCACTGATTTTATCTTGCTACGCTTCAGATATGTAGCAGAAAGACACTTTTTGTTCACTAACTCTAGTTCACCCTGCCACATCCTCTAGAAAGGATGAGATCTACCATTTCAGCATGGCAACCCTAAGAAATTGAACACCCTACTGAAATCAGCAGCAAAATGCCTTTTCCAGTTTTCCCCCTCCCCCTCAGAGTTTATCATTCAACAATTCTGTGTTATGAAAAGACCAAATTAACCAAGAATCCAAAGCATCTTTTCCCCACAGTACTGCAATTATTGCTTAATTTGTTTCTTTTCTGAGAAATATCTCTTAGTACGACTTAGTACTTTTCTTCCCCCCCTCCCTGAGTTGAGATGGTCTTACTCCAGTATACAATTCAAGGAGTGGAGAAAACTGATTCTACTCAAGTCAGCTACAAGTTATCATTGACTTCAAGAGAATTTCATGCTTGAAAAATGATTACATGCATATTTATGTAACGTTATTCCCAAATTTCCCATATCTCTATAGGAACAGGAAGAATGTGTAACAGGTAGAATGATCTTCATATTTCTTAGATGGTCCTTCTTCAAAGATTACAGTATTTGAATTTAACTTTGAAGTTGCTAGATTCAAGGGAGCAAATAGGATTACTCTCTACATGGCTTGAACCATAAGAATTTTTTTTTTTTTGAAGCATTCTTACAGCAGAAACTATATTAAATTTGAATACAGCAGAAGACTCCGGAAAAGAGATGTTAGAAGGCTACTAAAACAAAAAAGAAAACAGCAACTTTAAGCAAAGAATTTCTTCTCTTCCTTGATTTTTAAAACCCTGTATTGTACAAAACAAATAGAAATGTAATGTTCCTAAATGAACACGTTTACATTTTAAATGCATTCACTTACATAATTGTTTGCTTTTCACAAATATTCTAGCATATAAGCCCAATAGCAGAAGAAATGCAGCAGGAGCATCAATATGAACATTATGGAATATTAATAAAAATGAGGTCATGAAACCACAGGCATAAATAAAAACATGTATACAAATTTTTTTCCTAACCAAAGAGAAGCACAACTCCATATAAGTATTTGTGAGCTTACAAAGATCAAATCCAACTACCTGACCACTTCAAGGCTAACCAAAAGGTAAAGAATGTAATTGAAGACATTATCCAAATGCTTCAACAGAGGCATAGAAAGCCACTATCTACTTTTTAAAGTCCCACTGCAACTTTACCTAAGCCAAATTAAGGTATCAATGAGATATGCACCATGTGAGAGACCCAAATGACTAATGAAGTGGTCAACAGCGAGAACCTGAAAAATAAGTGTACTCCTCTCAATGCCAAATCTCAACCATTTAATTAAATCCCAAGCTCTTATATTGATGTTTGCTGTGTAAACACAAATTTTCTGCATCCCTCTTGGAAAAATAAAATACTTGAACAACATTCATAGAAGAGAAAAAAATCATACGTGTAGCTTCACTGACTTTTAAGATGCCAAACTCAATTACCCAGTAAAATCTTTACACGCTGTTAGCACAGCTGCATATTAAATAATGACAGGAACTGTGCAAGAAGAAAAAACTGCATGCCCATGCTCATTCATTAGGCTGAACATTGCTATATTCCACATTGTATTCATAACTAATACTGCCCTTTAAAGCTCCTACAGCACACAACTTTTTTTTATTACCATTAAGGAAAAACCTTGGGAAAGAAAACAAAGACCCTGCTGTTGGCAGAGAACATCTCGGCTGCTCTGCACTGCTA
The DNA here is from genome assembly GCA_024606505.1 of Aquila spilogaster. NCBI lineage: Eukaryota > Metazoa > Chordata > Aves > Accipitriformes > Accipitridae > Aquila > Aquila spilogaster. The sequence continues at coordinate 21,224 of JANHGO010005203.1, forward strand.
GATGCAAAGGCTAGAGCTGAAAAATGAAAACAGTAGCCTGGAGGCTGGGAACGTCATCTATCTTCATTAACCACCATCTCCAGTGCTATGGACTCAGAGACAGCCCAAGGGGAAACAAAGTGCCACAGAAAAATCTCCTCCAAATAAATCACATTTTTAAAGAAACAAGTGAAGCACTCAAATGGCATCCAGCTGCTAGTGTTAAAAAATAAAAAAATACAGCCTTTACTTTATGTGTACTTCCCAAAGCTTTTCAGTTTGTAATTGGAAATTATTGCCATTTAGAAGGGAAAAGAAACCAGCAATAACAAACCTATTTGGCATCATCTTACATTATGCCACAAAACAGACTTTCTGGGGAGTTACTGTGTTTACTGCTCTCATTCTGAACCAGTCAAAAAAAACTCTATCCATAGCTGCATGTGATTAAAGGATTTTAGCGCTGCTCGGTTCTGTGGCTGCTGTCTCTTTATCTGTGCTCCTAGTTTAAAAGTTTAGTTAGCAAGTGATGTCTCTTGAAAGTTCTTCCAATTTCAATTGCAGGAAGGCTAAATGAATGAACATGCTAAAGGATTTCAGAGTACAATGAGACTGCCATACCTTCAGGTTTGTCTTCCTATATAAAACATAAGCCATACAGCTTTTCTGGTGTATTTTTAACCTCAAGCATGTAATTTCTTTAGGATCTCTGATTTTCCCAGAATCAAACAAACGATTTAAAAAAGAAAACCATAACAAAGAAAAGCAACGCACCCAAACTCTCCCCTACACTCAACCACTCTCTACTCAAAAAATACCCTAAAACCTTAAGATATAGAAAATCTGCACAGTTTTCCCACGATGGGTTCTCCAGAGGTTAGTTATCCAACCTGTTAAAAAAAGCTACCCTCTATCTGCATTCTGAGTTTGAGCCACTACACATGTTGCATTTCTCATGGATTAGTCCCCCGGTATTCAGAATTATATACAGATGATTAGTTTTCTACCATTAACAATTCCATCTACCTTTTACTTTCAGAAGGGATTCATAGCATTTCAAACCCCTTTTGATTACCTCGTGAAAAAATTAGATTGAGCTTTTCAGTCTGTAAAAGTCTTTCAAAAGGTCCAGTAAATGAGTTGAACAAGAATAGAAGAAATACTGACAATAATGTCACAAGTGGCACTTTCTTGCGCAGCTGTCTCCACAAAAATTGATTAATCCTTTTTCCATTCTCCCTGGTGGGGAAGGCAAAGGGTGGGGGGAAGCTTTGCAAGCTGATATGAATCTTTGCACAGTTACCGTACCTCTGCCAGCTCCATTTTAGCTGTCTAATCCTATTTAGCAGCCAAATCAAATGCCAAATTCTTCTGCCCACTCTTGACAGTGAATCTATCTTTAGGACTCCCATAGATCAGTTCACTGATCTTTCAGCATCCAGCTTCAAGAAATTGTGCTGAGGAAGTCAAAGTAAGGACCAGCTAGGTATCTGAGCAGCAGCATCCTTGTATAGAGAGAGGTGTTGGCATGATGCTCACGATGAGAAATTGTTATTCTTAGAACATGTTCTTCTCTGGCGTCTGCTAGAAACATGACGACTTGTCTCTAATAGCAAACAGCTGTCATCTCATAGACTGAGGAGAGAATGAGCTGTGCTGAAAAAGTGACTAATCCTTATTTTGTGGGTTTGAAGTGATGTGATAGTCACCTCCGTATGAGTGTTCATCGCTCTGCACAGACACATTACCTGCTCCCTTCCCAAGCACATGGCTGTGGAGATGGTTGCCTGCTACTACCCGTTGATGAATTGTCCCTGAACATTTTCCAGTCTTCCAGACAATTTCATAGTTACTAGCCCAGGGGCAGTAAGCTAACAGCATCAGACATTCAATAAACACACACATCACACTTGCTGTACTCCTGATTCGTCAACTCACAGTATTCAAAGCAACAATACCTAGCAATCTGTGTGGCTGAATACAAACTTCAGTCACAAAATAAGACTAGACTTCCCTTCGCCTAATACAATGGAAGCAGGATCTAACAAGAATATTACATGAGGAAGTTTTTACTTCAAAAAGAAAATATTTTCCTGGCATTATGACAAACTGCCAAAGAGCAGATGAACTTCTAAAAAATCATTCTGTTTTCGGATTGCCTTCCTCCAAATTCCCAGATTAAACCAGGAATCTCATAGTGTGGCGCTCCAGAAGTAACTATAGCAATGGTTTGCAGATCTAAAATAAAAAGCCATACAACCCTCCCCC
>JANHGO010005204.1:0-23469 GCA_024606505.1 Aquila spilogaster
AACTGTTGCATAGGAAGTTCCGCACAAATGTGCGTGGGAACTTCTTCACAGTGCAGGTGACGGAGCACTGGAACAGGTTGCCCAGAGAGGTGGTGGAGTCTCCTTGCCTGGAGATATTCAAGACCCACCTAAACACCTACCTGTGCAACCTGGTCTAGGGAGTCTGCTTTGGCAGGGGGGTTGGACTAGATGATCTCTGGAGGTCCTTTCCAACCCCTGCAATTCTGTGATTCTGTGATTTTTGCTGGGCTCAAGTTTACTGTAAGAGGGTTGTAATGGCACTCACAAGCTATGTGTGGAGAAGTTGGGGCATGGGTTCAGGTGAACTTGTAGTTTTGCAAGAATGGACCAGTGCATAGAGGGACCAGAGAACTGGAAGCTTCCCCCAGAGCAATGGACATATTCTGAATTTCTGTTGGCTCTCAGGCCAGTGTGGAAGGCACTAACATGACAGCATTCATGAGCCAAGTAATAATGCGGCTGAGGTTGTTCCATGTCTCAACACACAGGACATTCATTGTCTGGACAGCTGGGGCTTGGTTTAGATTCTGACCGCTTGGATCTGTTTCGTAATTCACTTCATTTGTCCATCTAGCATCATTCATTTCTCATGTATTTATATGGCTAAACCACTGTACTGTTCACCTTTGTTTCTGTATTATCACTATTTAAAGGCAGTTATAATGGTATAAAGTAGTTTTATAAAGTACAAAATATTGTTGCAACAACTACCAAACATGGCAGTAACTGTAATGATTAACAGTACATGTAATAACTGTGTGCTACAATTAAATGGGTAAAAAGGTAAAATAAAGTGGCAGCAGGAAAACTCCATCCACTAAAAATGTCATGTCAATGGGCTTCACCTGCTCTTGTTTCATTCCTACCTCTTTTAGAAGGTTATTCTGCTAGTATAAATCTCATACCTCTTCTATACTGTGTTGCTCAATGGCTGTCAAGAGCTTAGTTGAGATTCTGTAAGAAGAGAGGTTAGCCTGCCTCCTCATTCTGTATAGTGTAATTCTAAAAACTCAATATAATTCTGTTATGTGTGCACAGTTTTCGCCCATTAAAGCCAGCCAAAGAGTATTATGCCCAGGATCATTAAATGCAGGAGTTTTCTAATGGGGTTTTAAATAGGTGGAGGGTGCTTGCCAATCCATCTGGATTCCCTTATCAGCCCCATCCTTTTTCCTTTGTCTTGTTCATCCTTTCTTTTCTTTTACCTGAAGCAGTAGGGTCTTACTGAGCACATCTTCTGGTGAAAGGAATCGATGTTCCTGAAGGTGGTCTTCCCACACTTTCTCCAGCCAAACTCCTAAACCTCTCGGTATAGTGTTTATCATTCCACTCTAATGTTCCTTTGAGATAGAGGAAATGTTGAAGGCTAAGTCTGTTCCATTCTTGGCAGCTTGAGCAGGTATGCTGAGGAGTGAAAGCCATTATCTTTGTTTTGTGAGTCCTGTGCTTTGAGCATACATGCTGTTATGCATACTAGCCTAGGTGAAACTAGTTGTATGCTTGATCCAGCAGTACTAACCAGATTAGAGGGAAGGGCAAACAGGAATCTTACAAAAGTCAGCAAGGTCAAACACCTGCACCTGAAAAGAAAATACCCTTTGCAGCAATCCAGGCTGGCTAGAGATCAGTTTTGCTGAGAAGACCAAGAGCCAGCAGGATCCCTTGGTGGTGCAGAAGGCCCTCAGCATCCTGGTCTGCATCAACAGAGGCACAGCCAGTAGACCTGAGGATTACCCTCTTCTTCCTTGGGCACTTGTTTGACCCCATGGAGACTACTGTGTCCAATTTTAGGCTTTTAGTACAGGAAAGACATTGATAGGCTATTGTGAATTCAGGAAGGCCTTCAAGGATGCTGAGGTCTGGAGCACTTGCCTTGTGAGAAGAGGCCAGCAGAGGAGCTGGGCTTGTTCAGTCTGGGAAAGAGGTGGTTTTGATGTGACTGGACATCAGCCTGCCATCTCCTACAGAAAGGTCACTGAAAAGATGGAGGCAACACTTCACCACGATGCATGTCAGAAGGAGACAGCAGTCATAAACAGAAACAAGAGTGTGTCAGGCTTCTGGTGATTTATTCTATGATACAGTACTAACATTCTTTGAAAATGCATGTCAGAACTCAGAAGTTCTATGTAGTGACTATTGAAAGACTTCAGAAAGAGTTCTACCCAGTCAATGCACAAGTCATGAATAACGTAATGTTCATTTTTTTTTTGTTTTTATTTGCTTTTAAACAGATTCTTCAGGATTAAGGGAATTAAAGACAAAAAAGCATTTCCTTTCACTGTATGCATATGGTCTGAATGTGGCAGAAGCAAAGCACAAAACAGCTCTACAAGTACTATTAGGCTTAATGTCTCTTCAGTCCTTACTTTTATGAATGATGTATGGTGTGTGTATAGACAGTTTTCAAAAAATATCTAGCTAATACCACATAAGCTTCCTTTTTTTTTTCAACAAATAACACTGAAATGCCTGACTTGTGAATAATTGAAATATTTAAAATTTAAAGAAATAGGAGTTTATAGGAAGTAGCATTTCAGTCCTTGTTCCTTTACAACTATGAAAGCACATAGAAGGAAAATACCACCTTGGATAATGCCTTACTGTCTGTTTAGTATTAAATGTTAAAGATGTTGTGTATGTCCTATTAGTAATATATATATTATTTAATATATATAATATATATTACTAATTATTTGTATCTATTATCTCCAACACAGAAAATTTTTCCCTGGATATCATTACTATTAAATATGTATGTTAAAATTCAAAACTACCCTAGGCCCCATGAAGAATTAAAAACTTAAAGAACAGCATTAAAAATAAACTATTCCCAAATGGGAGGGAAAGTAATCTGACTTTGGGGTATATAAAGATTTTATGAGTTTTACACTGTTGTATACCTTTATCAATAAAATATTGAAATAGTGAGCATCAGAGACCCATAACTAGTTAGAATTAAGACTGCTGTAAAAAAGAAAATGCTATAGGTCCATCCTACCATACATCTTTTTGCTTAGACCAAAATGGTTACATAAATATTTAATTTATTTTAGTAAATAAACCATAAAAGCGACTTCAGTATGATCAAAAAAATCTTTTCCCTTCTAATATAGCTAATTTAAGCAGTTTAGAATGTATGTAATTTCTTAACAAACAGTAATATATATATATATCTCACTAGTAGAAAATAAAATTTGTCTTCACTAACCTGTTATTAATTAGGTAACAGAACAGGCTTTCAAGGATTAAATGAAAATGGCTTCATGTCTCTATGATTGAATTTGTATTTATTGCGCATGTTGTAATATAGTGTGGGATAACCTTTTGATTGGTTTGTGCCAGGGTCCTGTAAGTGTCCTCTCTCAATTTCTTGCACATCCCTGACTTATTCACTGTCAGAACAGTGAGAGAGAGGGAAGGCCTTGATTCTCTATAATCTGTTCAGAAACAACTAAAACATCAGTATGTTATCAATGCTGTTTGGTTATAAATCCCAAACACTATATGACCTACTCAGTCAACTCTCTCTCAGCCAAAACCAGTACCAGAGGAACCTTTATGGCTGTATTCACACAGCACTTTGTAAGAGGTTGCTTATGGATACATCTGAGAAAAAATTTTGGAGAGTTCACAATGTCCATTGACAGGACTACCTTTGAGGATATGTTGGTTAGACCTTTCTTGGCATTTTGTCTTTTGCAGCCATTTTAGATTGCTTGAAGGACAGCTGCTGTTTGTAGAGCCTCAAGTCCACCTACATTTTATTTCAGGCTATGCATCGTCTTTATCTCCATACCTCTCTGCTGTGTGAGGGTATTGATAGTATACTCATTTATACATTGTACTTTCATTTATAGAGTTTTGTCTCACAGACTTAACCACAGTTACAATCTGTTAAGTAGTCCACAGGATTCAAAACCCAAATGAGGACAGGAGACCAAAGTTATTGTTTGTTGTGATTTCAGTTACACACTTATTTCTTGGAAAATTAGGGACAAGAAAACAGAATATAGCCTGTTTTTCTTGTACATCATTATTTTGCTAAATGCAAGTTTGAAGATCCTAGCTAAAAGAGAGCACACATTCATTTATTCTCACTGAACTTTGACAAAGATTAAATTGTCCAGGAAAGAATGCTCGCTTTCTCCTTTACTGATTTCTGTCCATAGATTGCACATTCAGTAATGCAGGCAAAGATATTCCTAAGGCTATGCTCAGGCAGGAGTCAGCAAAAACTCAAAAAAATTAATTGCACTGATATGTCATGGACTTGTTTTGCCAGTGGACGAGGTCAGCACAAAGGTCACAGACCCCAAGTTAAAGATGTGTGTTTATCTTTGCTTAAGTTTAAAGCAGTGAGATAATAAGTGAAATGATACTGCAAGAATAATACAGAACAAAGCAATGCACCTTACCATTACCACATGAGGATAGCAATAGTGATTAAGAAAGACACATCAGCAATTGCCCTAGTACTTCACCATTATCTAGATCTGCAGCCTCTGGAGAGCCCTGGTTGCAGAGAGGATTTGGAGAGCCTTTCCTGACATTTGGGAGGTCCTACACAGTGGGTACACTCATAGATGAGGTCTCCAACTTTGCTTGCTACAAGGGGGTCCATCTTTTATGTTGTTAAATAAATAAGTTTACGAGACAATTAGGTGGAAACATCTGGTTTCATTCTCCCTTTGGATTCCACCTCAAGCCTGGCCAAGACTCAAGGAGGAACCAGGAAGTTTGTGTACTAGTAGGCCTTGACACTATGCCTTTAAAAAGGAAAGGTTAATGCATTCTCGTAATGCTTTATCTAAGATACATCTCTTGTCCAAGATACCTGTATTGCTAATGATCATACGTATTTTGCTAATGATCAGATACTGCATGGACTTCTCATCCTTTCTGCAAGCTAATAATTAAGTGATTCATTATAAATTCTCATTGAAAGCCTTAAAAAAAAATGTATTTTATAAAGATTTTGTTTCATGAAGAATAAGAATTTTTAATTTATTTTAATTTTTTTCTTTATGTAACAACAACCATTATATTGTTTTTTGTGTCTGTGTGTAGTTAGAAATAAGTGCAAACTATACAAAGTGCCTTACATATAAAAATTACTTCTGAGTAGCAGGCTTGCTTATTAATATTCATGTGGTAAAAAGACTGTGAAAGAAGAGGAGAGATATTGTAGAAAATAAAGTGTATGAAACATGATCCAATGTTCATTTTGACCAGGACAAGGGATTAGTATCATACTTGAACTAGATAGTGTACATACCAAAAGAGAGCAGGTGCACCTTCTCAATTGACTAAGTTGCTTTCCTCCCACTTGATAATCCTACAAGTTTCAGGGGGGCTCCAAGTGTGGGGACTAATGGGAATCCCATATTTTAAAATCCTCTAAATGAGTAACTTTACTTCATCTATGTAATTTTTCTGATGTTAGAAATTGCTAAAAATGGGGTCAGCACTATTTGACAGAATGTATCACAGCCTTGTACTTGAAGGTATAATTTGTCTTGTGTGGCTTAGAATCCAGTAATGCCTGTAAGCCCTAAGGAACAGAATGCACTCAACCTTGTTCTATGCAAGTGCATGCAATTAACCACTGACCTTATAGAGTAGTGAGATTTTTCTTAAAAGCTCTTAAACTTGGACGAAGTCATACTGTACTAGGTGAATGCCAGCAGCTTTCCTTCCATTAGTGTGGACTTCAATGCTTGCTTGACCTTATTTAACCAGTTACACAGATTTGTTTTTCTTCCTAAACACTACTAAGAGATATTTCTCATTCTATAAATTAAATTTTCCATTTTCACAGGGAAAAAAAGAAAAGCGGGGATAAAATTGGAATTTGTCAGTCTGCATGCTAGTAAACAATGTTTTAGAAAACCCCAAATGGACTAGAGTGTTTATTTTCATTAGTAGAGAATCACAGAATCACAGAATTGTATGGGTTGGAAGGGACCTCCAGAGATCATCTAGTCCAACCCTTCTACAAAGCAGGTCCCCTACAGCAGGCTACACAGGTAGGCATTCAGATGGGCCTTGAATATCTCCAGAGAAGGAGAATCCACAACTGCCCTGGGCAGCCTGTTCCAGTGCTCTGTCACCCTCACTGTTGATTTCCTTTGATTTTCACTGTTGAAGTTCCTTTGCATATCGGTGCAGAACTTCCTCTGCTGTTTATGGCCATTTCCCCTTGTCCTGTCCCTGCAAACCGCTGAGAAGAGGTCGGCCATGTCCCTTTGTCTCCCACACTGAAGGTATTTATAAACATTAATAAGATCACCTCTGAGTCTTCTTCTCTCAATGCTGAACAGACCCAGGGCACCCAGCCTTTCCTCATATGGTAGATGCTCCAGGCCGTTTATCATGTTTGTGGCCCTCCACTGGACTCAAGCCAGGAGATCCCTGTCTTTTTTGTACCTGGTAGCCCAGAACTGGATATCATGTGTCCTTTGCTCCTTGTAGTTTCCTTATGCTAAAGTGTTACCTTGTTGCAAGCACCTTAATCATGCTAATGTCTCCAGACTGCTTTTCAGGAGAGAAACCTCATTTTCCCTTTTAGTTTTATCCAGTTTCAGTACTTACTTACTGTTGTGTCAGTGACTGAGCATTTGAATGAATAACAGAGACAAGGTTTGTAGTTTTATGAACTTTGTGAAAATTTTGACCTTAGCTTGGATTAAGTCTACTCAGTTCTTATTTTGGATAAGTTTAGGAAAAGGAACAGTTTTCGAAATGATGTCATGTTGAGGAAAAACAAATGGTTACATTGAGTTGGGGAAAGAAAGTCTTCTCAATATTTTGTGGAATCTTGGGAAAATATTCATAAAAGAGGTGAACACACAGTGGTCCTCTCAATGTAACCATCGCTACTGGCAGGGTATGCTTCAGGGAAACCAAGTCAAAGGTTGTGTCATAGTTCATGGAGGCTAAAGAGACTTTCTGTGCCATCCATTTGTAAAATCATTTATGTACCATGTCATTCTTGTCATCTTGTCATTCATTCTTGAAAATAAATTCCATGAAATAATTGATGTATGTAAAATTGTATAGTTGATATATATAAAGGTTGATATACTACACAAAGCCAAGTCCCCAGCATATGGGAGTTTCTAACATGGAAAGAACAACCTACTGTAGCTTGGGATCAGTAAACTCTTTACCACAGCATAGAACTGTCACAATTAATAACAAATGTGTGCATTAAGATGTGTGTTTTTTATTGCTGTGGTAGTACTGAAGTAGGGGGAAAGATTTGATTATTATTATTTTTTTTATAATTGGAGTAGAGATTATCTTCTAGAAGGCTGAGAAATGCTAGAGGAGCATAAATACATGTTTTAGTTTTAAAGTTTGAATAAATATATGGAAGAATTTGGAGCAGTTTTTCTTTTAATATAATATGAAGAACTATTCAATAATGCTTATGAAGGTTATTTTTGTGCTCTTTTCCTTACTTTTTTAACTTGAACAAAGACAGAAAAGTAAAAAAAGTCTGAGGGCAAAAGAGATGATTGAGATAGAGCATAGGTCAGAAACATTCCTTTTAATGAGGGATGTAAAAATGAGGAACTTCCAAGGTCAGTGTCTTTCTATTTATTTACTATTATTATTTAATGTAAAAGCTTTTATTGCCTTTCCCATATGCAAATTACAACTCTGTGTGAGCTGATAAGAATGGAAGTAATGTGAACTTCCACAGTGGGAAGAGGTTTATCGACAGAAATGAGTGAACTGCTGTATTCTCCTGAAACTCTGCCTGTTGTTTTCAGTCAGAATAAAAAGATTTCACCCTGTATTTTTCTCATTCTAGTCAATGAACTGAAGTTGACTGACTGATCATATTAGAATATCCAAGCTACTGTTTTGTGCATGTTTGTACTAAATTATTGAAGGTACTTCTAATTTTATGTACATGGGAAATCTGCAACCAAGACAAGAACATGTTTTCAGATTTTTCCAGAATGGACTAAGGAAACTAGGTGGAAATTAACCAAGAAAGTAAATTAAATTCTGCCCCTGGAAATTTTATAGCAAAGCTGCCAATAGTTTTGGCTTTCAAAATCATTAATGTTCAGTTTTAAAGGTAAATAGTTATAGAAACAGAAAGGGAATAGACAGCCAGAGCTATTATTAGACCATGAAAATTGTGAATTGTTTTGACATCTATCTCAAAAACTGGAAATTTGGGATAGCTTTGGGTAGAGTAATAGCAAATAAGGAATAGGTTCTGTGCACAGAAGAAGTAAGTGATTTGGAATCTCTGTGTTGGAAAGATGCTACTTAGGGACAAATGGTAGAAATTTTAAAAATTCTGACTAACATATAGAAAACAAATTAGTCATTCTTATAACAAGAATTTTGAGCATAAAATAGAGTAACAAGCAGCAGAGTTAACCGAACCAAAAAAAAAACCCTGCTTGATATGTTTTAACAACTATATAACCTTAACTTGGAATGCTTCGAATGCCAAGAATATGCCAATGATTTTGTCAAAAAATAATAGAGAAATTCATGGATGAGAAGTCTGTCAAGCATTGTTAAACACTGATCCAGACACAACATCTTGCTTAGACATGAGCAGGGGAGTGCCAGAGGCTGTCAAGATATGCAAGGGAACCTTCTTCAGCTTTCCTTGTTTTCCAAAGAATTTGCTGTTGGCACTGAAGGGTCAGTGTAGTAGGTTACACAGTCAACCATTCCCATTATTATTTCTCAGTTGTTCCAGTACAGTATAGCTGTCCTTAGGACTTCATTGAAGGCTGGAGTTCTGATTATTTACTAGAGTTAGAGGGTAATCTTAATGATAAAGATGATTTTCTCCTTGCTCAGAAGATTGTTTCAAAGCCATTTACATTACTTAAATCTAGCATGTGGAGTCAATAGAAATCCTGAAATATAGCGGTTGTCTAGCAGCACAGGTAAGGTGATTTTATATTGCAGTGAGGAGTTGAGCCTCGTCTCTAACCACCAAAATGGGCCTTAAACCCATCCCTAGGAGCATGAAAGTTCCTTTTTTATTCAAAATGATAAAAAGAACAAGTTTAATGCTTGCATCTGGGAAGAAGAAAGAGTTTGTGACTAATTATGTGACAAGAAACACATTGGTAAAGTGTTGTGAGTTCAGGGGAGGGCGACCATGGTGACTGAGGACTAGAGCACTGGCCTTGTGAGAGAGGGGAACCCTATTCAGCTTGGGAAGAGGCAGTTTTCGGGGAGATCTGCCTGCAGGCTGCCCATACCTACAGGCTGTCTACAAGATGGTGTCAGTGGTGCATGCTGGGGGGAGGAGAGAGAGCAGACATCAATTGAAGAATTGAATTGGGAAAATCTGACTAGGTATTTGAAGAGTAAAATAATATATTACATTAATTAAGCAGTAGAGAAGATTTTTTTTATTTCTGGAGATTTACAAAACTTGCCTGAATTTAAACCTCGAGCAATCTGGTCTGAATTCAGTGTGACCTTGCTTTGAGTTGGAGGTTGCACAAGAAAGGTCCCAGAAGTCCCTTCCTATCTGAACAGGTCACTGATTAATGCCACTCAGAGCAACTATATTTAGATAAAACATAACTTTTGGGGCAATGCAAAGGAAACTGTTATTCTTAGGAACTGCACCAAGATTGAGTAATAGGGTAATGTCACAAAAAGGAGGAATGGCATGACTTGGCTGCTGACGTTTAAGTTTTATCATTTAGACTTTTTGATCTGCAGTAGCGTAGAAGCAGTTACAACTGTAGTTTTGAATTTGCATAAAAGCACTTTATTTTACTTTCTGCTATTTCTGCCCTTTCTTGAGGATCAGGTATCATTTGGTTATGAGTGAGTATGTATACAACCAACTACCAATCTCTGTGCTAGGAGATGAGATGTCCTGAGGTGGCAGGCAGAAATAAATCTATGTTTTCAAATGGCTCTGTATGTGCAATTTGTGTGTAAAAAGTGAGGAACAATGTCAGAGTCTTTACTCGGTATTGAAAATTTTGGGGTGTGTAATCGTTATTTTAGGTTAGTTAGGGCTTCAAGCTAAGAGTTAATGTTATCTAAGAGTTAATATTAACTAAGCATTAAAGCTCCTTATCCCTGGCAGTAGAAATAGGAGATGTGGATAGGAGAAAATAATACGTTTTTTTTTTCATTTTTTGTTGTTGACAAGAGTTTAATTTTACTTTGTTTTTTTTATTTAGTTTTATTTTGATTTACTTCCTGACAGTGAAATTTTTTTGCAAGTTACAGCTGAACGTGAGAGTATTGCGAGGGAGGAGAACAGAAGAAAAACAGGAGGAGAACAGAAGGAGAAACAGACTTATAGAGGAGTGATGTATAAATTACCATTTTTTAAAAAGTAATTCAATTAAATAAATTTTAATTAATAATCATAAGGTGCTTCATTCTTAGATGTAAACATACAGTTTAAGTGGCAGGAGACTTCTTTACTTAAGTGATTGGCATTTTAGGGGCATTTTAGTATTTTAACCACCAGAGGGCTCCCATATTGTAGTTCTGCAAAATCGTTTCCGTGCCCAGTGCAGTAAGTACATTTGCTAGAGTCTTCAGTGGAAGCCAAATCTTCAAGTCATTACTTAGAGAAATATTTCATTTCCACAGAAGTTTTAGAACAGCAATAACTTCAGGAGTTGGCTTGTAATTTATGAGTGATTTTGTAATTAAGTATGCAGAGACTTTAAAGGAAATCTGTGTAGTTTTTTTTTCAAAACTAAAATGGGTTGATCCAAATCTTAATCTCTGACAAGCTCCATTGCTGTTGTTGGCACCATTGCTTTCCAAAGCATTCAAGCCTGTAATTTAGTGTCATCATCAAAATCCCCGTTTCTGTAGATACATACAACTACAGCAAATTCTCAATTTGCAGAGGCTAACAAAATCAAGACGTTTCACAAAGTTGTTTTTTTTTTTCAGTCAGTCAAAAGACAAACACTCTGATGGAAATCTTGAAGAGCTGAAAATAAGCACCTAGATGAGTTGATAGTCAAATCAGTGTTGTTCATTATTTGCTACACAAAAGATGTACAACAAGTACAGTTTTTAAAGAATTTGCTTTCTGCGTCAGTGTACTTGTCATTACATTAGAGATTTTTATAGACTGAAGGTGAACATCTTCAGCCTGGATAAAAGAAGTCTTAGGGACACCAAGTAGCCTTCCAACATCTAGAAGAAGGTCATTAAGAACACGAAGCTAAGCAGTTCAGTAGTACATGATAAGAGGATGACAGTAGGCACAAGCAGAAAAGAGGAAGGTGCCAACTAGATTTAAGGGGAAAACTCTTCAACACGAGGATAGTCTATCAGTGTAGCTAACTGACTGGAGAGGTTAAACTGTCTTGTGTACTGTTGTCTTTCAGAGGCAAGCACTGATTTCTGCTCTCTGGTGACAGTGACAGGACGCAAGGAAACAGCATGGAGCTGTGTCAGGGGAGGGTCAAGTGGGGGTTAGGGAGAGGTTCTTCACTAAAGTGTGGTGGGATGCTGGAACAGGCTCTCCACAGCAGTGGTCATGGACCCAAGCCACCAGAGTTCAAGAAGTGCTTGGACAGTGCTCTCAGACATAGGTTTGAATTTTGGGTAGTCTGTGATGAGCCAGGAGTTGGACTCCATGTTTCCTGTGGGTTCTTTCCAGCTTGGGGAATTCTGATTCTGTGATTCTCTGTCCTTGGAAGCTCTTAAGGACAGAGACTTTCTGCAGCTACATTAATGGCATCATATGCTACCAAATAGTACTCCTATTTACAAAATGCTCCCTTCCTCACCTAGTTTCATCAATTGTTTATTTTTATTTTACTTGTTTTGTCAGTTCATCTTTATCATGTTTGGAATATTCTTCAATATTAAGATATTGTACAGTGTTATTGGTCATCTAAGAGATACGTATGTTTTACCTTGTTTTGTACAGCACAAATTACGCTTGTCAGTCTTTCAGAAATTAGTTTCATTTCTGTTCTCTTTTAAATAGCGTACTGATTGTGTGATGTTTTCTATTTTATAGAAAAGTTGCTTTTTAAGTATTTTGTATTGTATAAGCATTTACATTATAATCGTGTTATCTTTGCTTGAGTGCAGTTTTACATTGACTGCATTTTGATCACTTTTAAAGCCTTAGCTGTTGTAGGTGATAGTACATAAGTTTTATTATATTTTGATATTAGTTTTGCTGACTCTTGGCACAGTTCAAACAAATAGTACACTATACAAATGTGTGGAAAATATAAGTACCTTCTTTAAGCACATCTAAAATCCACAGGATAGAATTTTAAATAAATCTATTTAGAGCATCAGTATTTTTGTTGTTAGTAACAATTTTCTTCTTTACAACAAGGGCTCTGTAGATACATCAGTACTGATTTTTGACGATCTACACATGACTGTCTTCAGAATCAGACTGTCTATATAAAGTAGGTCTGCAAGCCTTTGTACACCTACTACTATGAGACAGTGCAGGTTTGAATTATATTAATGACTGATCAACTATGTTTCAAAATAAAGCAGTTAACAAGTTAGGTTGAAAGTGAAGACATTGCTAAGCAACTTCAAAAACTTTTAGGCCTACTTTTCCCTTTCCAGTGTTCCAATTAAAGAAAAAAAGTTATTGCATGTGGTTAGAACGTTCCCTAAAAACTGGAGATTGCTCAGCTGGCTTGCTGGAAAACTATCACATTACTTCTAGATAAACATCATTAAACAGAGTGCAGTGCTTTGCTTCACTCAGCTGGAAAACGCTGCAAATAACTTGCCATTGACATGAAAGTCATTGAGTAGACAATAATTAAATGTTCATTTTTGTAGGGTGACTTAGGTTGCCCAGGAAAAAGGTGATGCAGTGAAATTAAATGTGAGGTTACATATGCGGAAACAAATACTGCAGGGCTGCACTTAGTGAGTGGCTTACAGAATTCTGGAAAACTAACTCTTTGAGAGGTAATGATAGCTTCCAGCACATTGTGATACCAAGAAAAAAAAAATAGGGCTTAGCAGAAAGAAATGCTAAGTATCAGTAATGTAGTTGTGTTACTACTTTGTATGGTATTAAAGGTATAACTATGTCATTATGTTTGCTTCTGGCATCCTGCTCTGTATTTGATGTCAGTGAATAGGAGTAGTTCCAGAAGAAAAAAGCAGAACAAAACAAACAATCTTCCTTTGTAGTAAAAGAAAGACAAAATAAAAGCCCCTCAATTCATTTTGATTATTCAGGAGAACATTTGAGGATAGCCTAAGTTTGTACATGGAAATAAGACTTGTGATACCATAGCGATACTTAATTTAAAGGCATATCATGATCCAAAAGCTGAAGCCTGGAGCTCCAGAAGAAGCTTGAGAGAAAAAAAGCACATCTCAAAAAGAAAAAAAAAATCCCATAAATACATTTAAGTACAGTATCTCGTACTCCAGGAATGTCCTAGAGTCCTTGTAAATCCATATATTTAAAACTAGATCACATATATGTCAAGAAAAGGAGCTATCACTCACCCACAAACACTGTATTTGTCAGAAATGACTGGATACCATTTAAGAGGCAAAATAATTTTGATGGAAAGTATAACATCAGGAAGAAAAGCTGCCAAGTCAGGACCCTCAGTTTCTTGTTCAGAAGTAATTTGCATGCACAGATCTAGAAATTTCACTAGGATAAAGCTGGAACGGGGAGGGAATCACAAGAAACATGAAGGTATAGTCAAGGAAGGCTTCTAGCAGCCAAGAGAAGAGCAAAACCCAAGTTTTGGAAATGACAGTTAGGAAAAGAGTTTTTGTGAGATCTGGAGGACCCTGGAACCTATGTAATAACTGAACACTGCAAGATTTTCCAGAAAGTGGAAAAAAAAATCTGTCCTGCAAAGATACAGTGGGCTATGAGTAAACTTGTTGTCAAACATTTTTAATTAGTTTCATCTAATATGGTCAAGTTCCTTCTGTTTAAGGAATTATTTCATTACAGCTTCTATCAAATCTGCTTTTAGATATCTTTTAATCTTAAAATTAGATGAATTCTGAGTAACATGCATGTAGATCCATCTCGTGAACTTGGCTGGTATGATCAGGTACAGAGATCACGGACATGAAAATCTACTGACATTAATATTTTTTTCCAAAGTCTGCTGAAAAAATGACAAGTATTTCCTCTCATGTGTTTGCTTTTCATAGCATTTAGCTATGTAACAGTAGTAACAGTAACAGCTAAACAAAGCATCAGTTAATCTGTACACAGCTGGTTAGATCACCAGGGGTCTGTCTACAGGTCTGAGATCAAGAAGTCCAGCAACCACTTCGGGAGAAAACAATTAGGAATCTGCACACAATGGGGGCTGTAAAGGGTTGAGAAATCAAAACAAAGGTAAGACCTTCAGCCACATTAAAATAATAGTAGTAGTAGTAGTAGTAGTACAGTATTCGCTTCACCATATTATTAATGACTCTATTATAATCCAGATGAGAAGCTCATGAACACTCAGCTTCCAAACAATATTTTTCCAATCTCTGGTCTGCAAAGTGATGTCTCCTTTGTTATTATTCATGTTATATTATTATCACTAAATACAGTACAGACTAGGATCCACAAAAGCCTTTCTAGCAAGCACTATAGTTCTGGTATATTTATTTCTTGTCTTCTTTCTAAGGATGACAGGAAATGTTAGTAATGTTGTATGTTGAGATCCTGGCTTCATTGAAATCTCCAATACTCCTAGAAGGTAGCAACAGCAACTAAAGAGACATCATTAGAAACCAAATGTGAATCTCTGTCACAGCTGCAGTTCATAGCAAAGCATACACTGACATCAACAAAGCCAATAACTCAATCTAAATAAAGCAATGCTTTCTGTGATCTGCAGTGAGACAGAAATATTTTACTTACACTACCTTTCCATTTCTCTTCTCCTCATTCTTTTTAGTGAGAATCTAGAATGGAATTGCATAGCAGTGGTCTTCCACAGGTGATGGAAAAGAGAACAACCCAATGGTAAGCAGGCAAATCTGAAAGCAGGGGGCAAGGTAAGTAAAGGGACTAGTATCAGTCTTGTATGAGAAAATTCCTTTGGGGAAAAACAGCAAGAAAACAAATGACAAAATTTCATTTATAGAAAGGGCTTATCAAAGATGTTAAAAATGTTAGATTGTTAGTTAACCATAGTGACTTCTTTTTGTTTTCAAGGTTATTTAACTGGAAATTAAATTGATAAAACTATGATCAGTGGGCTTTTTTGATTGTATTGTTTCAATTGTGAAGTGAATTTCTTTGGTTTTCATTTCTTCATTTTTTGTGATTTTCTTCTTCATCTCAGTATTGACAAGTTTTCAGTAAATGGCTGCTAAAGGTGCTTCTCAACTATCTCAAATTTATGAAGACATTTTAGCAAATAAGTAAACAGAGAAAATAAGGTATTTCTTTAGTACTTATAAGGAAAAAATATGGCTTGATTTTATTTGATTCTTTAGGCATCAAAAGCTTACTCCCTTGCTACATCAGGAAAGTAAGATCAAATTGTTAACTCACTACAATAGTGTCTGTTTAATTCCCATGCCCAGTTACAGGTGTATAATTAACCATATACTATGTCTCTGTTATCTCAATTTATTATTAAAGGAGAAAAAATAAAGGACTCTAAAATTGATGACATCTAAAGAAAAACTGTGTTGCATGATAATCTACACCAAAAGAGATAAAGTGTATCTAATTTAATCAAAATTAGCTTACCATTTTTTACTCTAACAGTCAAAGAGATGGAAAGGAATTCAAACTAACCTTCTCAGTGCAAAGGATACTCCACTATCTTAACAATACCTTCTATTTCTTTGATATCTTATTGCCTCAGCTTATGACTTTGTCATGCCAGTACATGAGTCATAGAAAGATTGTAAATAAATCAGTAAAAAGTTAGATCTTTTATTTTTTAGATATTTTAGGTCTATATGATATATTAATATGTAATATTTAAATATTCTGGACGTTTTATTAGCTGTTGGGAAACAACAACAACAAAATTAAAGTAATATGTAAATAAGGAGCAAAGTGTGTATAGGTGAGCAGCCATGAAAACACTCCGATTTTCCGTAAAGAGGCCAAAACAACTGCCAAAGAAATGCAGAAGGAATACTTACTAGTAAAATAACCAAATACTAATAAATATAATGATACAGCAACAGCAAAATATGTATTTTCATTCAACTCCAATGGTATTGATAAGCTGATCTCAAAAAAAAAAAGTGGAGTTGTATCACATGTAGTATTTACTGCTATCTGATCCTAATATATTTCAGATTTTAATATATAAAAATATAGAAGTTATTCTTAATATATTGCTGATATTTAATAATAGCAAATATGTCTATGATTGTATCATATAATTTGTAAAGCATTTGTGACCATTTCAGAAACAAATTTTGGCACATATACTACTCCTTAATGTGGTAGTACAAAAATTTAGTAAAGTTATTCCAACTTGAAATAGGTTTGCATTTGTAGAATTCAGTATGACATCAGTTCAGTCTGAACAAGCAGAGAGAAACAACACTAAGAATAGCAGTGCCAAAATATTTAGGTCATTAATTCGTTAATAGGCATAGTTCACTTCATCTTTTTGTGGATGGATAAATAGTTGCTTATAACCACACTGACATGATACAAACAGCTTGCCATACGTTCTATTGCTTTATGAACTACACAAAGAAATAAATAATGAAAAATAATCTGAACATTTATCAGTTTTTTTTGTGTTCTTTCTTTCATATTTAATCCACTCTACTTGTAACAGAGGAAACACGTGCGTGTTTGTGGCTTTTGTATTGCATAACAAACAAGTGTGCGTGTGGTCAAACAGCTGACTAGGGATGAGAAAAGCAGAAAAGTGGTTTTCCAAAACAAACCAAATGTAAACCACATCATCTAGCTTGTTTTAGTCTGAAGTACCTATATGTCATTAAAAGCCTCTTCTCATTTTGAAAAGATGAAAACCAGGTTTTCGACAGCTGTGTTGGGAATTACAGATTTTGGCTCAGTATTTCCATATTAGTATGCTGAAATCCTATGTGCAAGCTATAAAGCTGTAAAATATGCTAATTTAAAATTGCTATAATGCAAATATTAGAAAATATTAGAAAAAGAAAGGTAAAGAACAGCAACAAAAAATATCAGCTGAATTTAAGTTTCTGTAAACAGACTAAGTTCTGTAAGCCTCTTAGGCTTACAGGGCAATTTCATTTTAGGCAAAGATAAGGCTGAAAGGATAAATTTTCCATGCTGGTTTTTTAAAACTTCAGGAAGATGAAGAATAGAGAACCCAAAAGTGTCAGATAAAATTCCATTTTAACTTTAAACAAATGTCTACGCAATTTCAAGTCTCATTATTAGTCAGTGCCCCCCACTGTTTCATCCTTTCAGTCTAGCTAACTTTTCACAGTTGTATTTAAATATAGAATATTGCACTGAAAAATGAAATTATTTTAGGTTATATTATCAATGGTTTCAAATTTTTCAGAATATAACTTCTATAAATTTGCCTATGCAAGACTGGTATGTGTGACAATCATTTTTTAAATCAATCTATTAACTACAATCATATTAATACCCAAGATTCTGAATTCATGCAGAGCAATTTACCATTGTTATTTGAATGCACAATATCAGTACTGTAAGGAAACAGAAATAAAACAAACTACAATTATTTTATTCATATTTACTGCTGAATAGATGGACACAAGAATTTGGAAACGCAAAGTAAGCATCCACATACTTTGCCCTTCATCTAGGAGAATTTCTCAGGATTTAAATGTTATACGTTTAAGCCAGTAATATTAGAGATTTATTAAGCTTGATGTCTGCCTAAAACTATCTAGTTATTATCTCAGATGTAAAAGAGCTCTCAATTTGATAGCATGTAAAGGCTGCAGCTAGAAGTGAGACAGAAGTACAAGCCCAAAAGTCTAGCTGTTATGTGCCCTTTAAAATAACCTACTGACCTATTCACATTGCAAGTCAACATCCTACGTCATGCTGTATAAAAACGTATTTTCAGGAGCTGGGGAATTTGTGCACTCATAGAAAATGACAGTCAAAAGGAAGAATTTATTGGAATCTTTTTTTCATGACTATTTGTATATTTCTGCACTGCAATTCATGGAAATTTTGCTGTTTGTTAGGAATGCACAACTAACCATTAGCTCCTAGAATGGCCAGCATTTATGTGCACAGAAAGTTCTTAAAGCAAACCTAGCTGTACACTGTATCAAGCATAGCATTAGCATCAGTCTCTAAATTTTTTATTTTTGGCACTTCAGATGTGGTTTGGACACAATGGATTAATTTAATTTTGGAGCAAAGCCAAGCAGTTTAGCATTTTGATGAAGTCTGGATTAGCTGGGAACTGCTCTGGTTTCTTCCCTTTCCTGATAAATGGAATCCAGATACATTTTGTTGATTATTTTAATCGAGTATTGAACTTAATCTTGATAGTTGGTTGTTGACTCAACACTAGTGCTGGAACTAATTATGCCCTAACAACTTAAAGTAACATCTTGCAACTACTTAGTGAGAAAATATTTTCACATGCAAAATTATTCAAATACATTTAAAATTCATGGCTTAATCAGTGGATATAGTCTATAATTATTAGAATAGCGGTATCTGACATTGATACATAATAAATAGTGTATTTAATTACAAAAACTTACAGTAGAAAGATGACCTAAGGTCAAAAATACAAAATCTACTGAAGGTAACTCTGTTGCTGGGATGGTATCACCCTGTTATCAGAGAGTATGTTTTGAGGTCCTGCTTGTGTGCATGACGGGGAAGGCAGTTTTCAGGACGATACAAAGTTTTACGTAATAAATTGTATTCACACGAATATTTTCAGTATGAATAATTACAGCTTGACATGTCTCCAAATCTATTTGGGATGTGCTTTTTACGTATTAAAACTACAAGGCCAGATTCTTAGAGTCAAAGAACTCAAACTATTTTAAGCCCTACTCACTCAGGCATTCTTTAGAAACGTTCATCTCATCTCTCCTCATGTAATATTTCTCAATTTGCCATAACTTGAAATAGAGGTAATTTTTTTTAAGAAACTGTTCTTATGTTACAGATACTTCACTGACAGAGGATTCGACTCCTGGAAAACAAGATTAGAAAAAAAGATTAAACTGAATCAACTAAATCTGCTGGCAGGAGTAAAAATAAATAAATAAAAGCAATGTATTCTTACCCTAAAATGCCTGTCAGTAGAATACATCGTTTTTTTAAATAGGCATGACAGAAAGCAAGACCTTGCATCAAGCACACAAGATGGTGACACTTGACATTTGGTCTTACACAGAGTTTATCTTCACTGCAGAAGTTGCAAACAAATTCAAAAGAATGAACATTTTAATTGTTTCAGTGCAGTGCAGCTGTCATGACTGATTGGCAAACCTTGCAAAGGGCAGAAAGGTTCATCTGGTGAAGAACTTCTGAGTTTAAAAAACAAATGAGAATTTGTGCAGTAAGGCAGAGGCTCAAATTAATCTTTTTAGAAAACTTTCCAAGTAGAGTACTGCTCCTTTCAGAATTCTGTCAAAGCTTGAGGCTTCATTCCTGCGTATGTGTTGTCACAAGCAACACAAGTAAAAAATGTGGGTCTAACAAGATGGAGACAAATCTGTTAGCACCAAACAGACAAGAGTGAGCTATGTGACTTGGCTGTTTTGGATATCTGAGAGTGCTGAAAAAGAAACAAAGGCTGAAAGTGACTGACAGCAGTAAAGAAAAGTTTTCTGGAACAAATATGTCTGTCCCTGCGTTCCCCTACCCCCAGTTCTCCTGCCTTTCTCCCTGTATCTTGCCTGCAGCTGCAGTTCTAGTTAAAGCTGTTCAGCGAAGCAGTTTGCTCTCAGCACAGGAGGTGGAATGTGTTGTACACGGCGGTGCTAAGTATGGTGTCAAGCTCAGGCTTTCTCTCTTTTGGTGTATTTGCCTTGGCTCTTTTATATATCCAGGTCTGATCCTGTCTTCCATAAGCAAGTCAGAGTTCGAACTAAGCAGAGATATCTAGAAAACTATGTTACTACACAGGTAACATAGTAGAGCATCCCTTTGCTACAATTTTTCAGATCACGCTCTCTCAACAGCATTTCCAATACTTCCTGCAAAGAAGGAGAGAACTACCTGCAGTATTTTCTGTGCAGTATGCTACCAAATTGGCAGGTGAACTTGGTTCACACTTTTAAGCTGTGCATAAGAACAAAGAAGTTTTGTGAGTTGTGGCTTTGCTTCTTGTATTGCAGGAGAGAGAGAGATTTTTTGGTTCCTAACAGAATTCTGTAAACAGTAAGATTTTTCTTGATCTCAATTTTTATGCCACTAGTCATTCAAGACTGTTTCTATCAATATGAAGTGTTCTCCATAAATACATAGCTACTGTCTCCAATGTCCAACTCCTCCTTAATCAATATAAATCAGAGTAATTCCTTTGACTTACATGAACTGGTATAATCCCATTTAGTTGAAGTTCTGGGCCAGAGTACAGGAAGCAATATTAGTCAGGGAACATTACAATAGATTCTAATTCTTCTTAATGCTTTCAAAATGATGTGGAGTGTTTTGAAGTTGACATAGTCCAAACAAGTTATTTTTGATTTTCTGTTTGGAGTGTTGCTGGCTCAGTAAGTGGAACAACATCCATGGTTTAGGGGTTATGTTTCATTATTAATTCACAAGCAATGAAAATTTGAAATTTTGAGCAAGATTAAAGCTCTGAGAAGTAGAAATGTTTCCTTAAAGGATGAACGATTGTACATACAAGTATTACGCTGTAGCAGAAATGCTAAGTCATGTCCTGAAATTGTGATTGAGCACCTGGTAAGAAAGCAGGGCCAACCCAGGCAAGCTCAGGTGCATGCAATGTACCTGAATGACAGGAAGGGGTGGAGCCAGGATCCACCCCTTCCCAGAGTTCATTTAAGGGTTGGCAGTGGAGGTGAGGGCATCTCTTGTTGGTGATCCCTGTGGGCCTGATACCTTCTAAAGGTAAGCAGTTCCTTCATTTTTTTTTTTTTGGCTGCTGCATTTGGGCTTGTTCTCATTTGCTGTATCCAAGAACTTTGTTACCCTGCTATTATTGCAGTACTTTCCATCTATCATATTATAGCCTTATAAACGCAGTTAGGTAACTTACTTCATTCAGAATGTAAATTCATTGGTATTATATAAAGCTGTAATGGCTGAATCCATATATTTAGGGTATGTAAAATGAAGTAAAGAAGAGGGATTTAAAGAATTTTAATAACTTGAAAGAGCGATGGGAAATGCGTTTCTTTTCAAATAAAAAAAATGATAGTGTCTTTCACTGGGAGCAGAGCTTTTACAATGGGTCTTTCAACTAGGCATCTCAAAACTCTTTTTGAAACACTGAATTAGGTCTCAACACTACAGCCTTTTATCAAACGAACAGTCTCAAAGCAAAGGAAATACTCAGCTAATTTTTGCAACCATGGGATCTAGAGCCTTGCCCTGTGAGGTGGTGAAGCTTTACTTTCTATAACTTGCAGAAGGAGCAAGTGAAAAGTGTGGTGTGCACAAAGTCACAGTATGAATCTAGCAAAGATCTGGATTCAAACACCCTACGAGACATATGTACGCTGCAATTTCATCTTTCTCTTCTGATGAAGTTTAAACCAAAAAGATAATCATGTCTTTCTGTGTGGTTTGTCATCCTGACCCATTGTCTTTGTTGGAACTCTGGTGAAAATCTGCTGGGAGAGAAAGGCAAAAAAGTTAACTGTTAAAGTCTGCTGACCTTAAAACCAGTTGAGCTAAATTGATGTTCACTACTCTTCATGCAGTAGTCATCATCTTTCTCTTTTTTGGTCCTGTCAGAATGGTTCCAATGGGAGATAATATATGTCCTGAATATATATAAATGAAAGATGTTTAAATAAGCTCTAAATTTGTGTTCTGTGTATGTATATCTTGTCATCTTATTTTTCTATTCCTCTGTCTGGTTTACATCCGTGAAACGCAATACAGAAAACTGCCACAAGCATGCACAGAACTGAGAAAAGTACAGTTTGGCATATCCAGGGGCAGCGCTCAATGTCACCGCTTTATTGTAGACAGATGATAGCACAATGCAAGAATGTTCTGATTTGTAAATGATGAATTTTAAAAGGCAAGACAAATGCCAGTAATCTGCTGCGTTTTGCAGCATCAGTGCTGTAAATAGGCACACTCTCTTGGTGATTTGGATGAACAAATTTTAAATTTATGTTAAGTATAAGCACATGTCATTAATTTTATATACTTTAAGTGATAATAGCCAGCTTCTGCCAGCATACTAATGTATGTAATTTGTTCTTTACAGTCCAAGGCCAGATACCCTTTCATTCGCGTGTTCATACTCTGGTAAATTAATTTACAGAACTGGAGAGTGGGGGGTAGGAAGAAAACATTTCTTGCTCTGTCACTGCTCCTCGGATGTCTGATTGTGTAAAGTGTGTCGAGCGGCGGTCCGTCCTGTCCCGCAGCTCCGAGCGGAGTGGGAGGGTCACGCTGTGTGACACTGATAAGGGCAGCGCTGCATCCCCTCACCGCGCTCCGGAGACACTCCGCAACTCCTCGGCACGCAGCAGCACGGGCATGTCTGTACTGCTGCGGCGCAAGCTGGAATAGAAACTAAAGGTAAGCAGCTCGCTGTTCGCGATGAGTTGTCTGAACAACTTATGTGTGCACGCTTCAATATTCCTGTTTTGGTGCTCGTTCAGAATTGTTAGCTAAGTTTGTTAGCGATTTTTGTCGTATTGACTACATCCAATAGAAACATGCACAGTAAGCTTTTAACGTGCTGTAATCAGCCTGAGCTGTAGGGGTGCTTGTGGGTGATTACACATACATGCTAATGAAAGCAGCCCTGGTACATTTGTAGTAATTTACAAAAAATGATTAAACTGTTGTAAATCGGCACAGTACTATACATACAGCGTGTGTATATATTTACATTTTTCAGTGTGTTAGCGTGCGTCGTTCTGTTGCGCGCGCGTTCGAGGTGGCCTACATCCCGTTACCGGTACCGTCCCTGCGAGCAGCGGCACGTGCGGAGGGCGCAGCAAATCTAGAGGAGGGCAGCGCTGCCGGGCAGACCCGGGGCTCATCCGCTGCCCTCGCCGGGAGCACCGCGCAGCGCCGCCGGACCCACCCCGCCGGGCAGCGGAGCGCCAGACCCGGACACTGCTCGATAGGGGACAGAAGTACTTTCTGCTGCCGCTCCAGCTACAACTCGGTCTTGGCTTCAGCGCTATCGACAGCGGCCTCGTCCTGCTTGCAAGCGGTCTCGTGGCGTTTCTGACCAAGACGGTCACCGTGCATATCCTCGGGCATTTCGGGTTCCGTGCCGTCATCATCGTGAACGGCATTTTGTGCGCAGTCGCCCTCGCTCAGTGTGCCACATTCCAGGCCGG
>JANHGO010005205.1:0-23467 GCA_024606505.1 Aquila spilogaster
ATAATGCAGTGGGATTCCGTTATGGCAGTGATTATTATGACCCTTCAGAACCCACTGAGGAGGAGGAGCATCAGCCTGCAAAACAAAGAGGTAAGGGGTAAAAATAGCAAGGGTTAATTGAGAGGAAGAACATAGAACCTCTGTGTCTCTCACTTGCAGTTGAAGGTTGAAAATGTGTGTTTCATTATAACACAAGTAAAAAATCTCAAAGCATTTTAGCAAAGTCTTTATGGAACTGTGTTACTGAGTTTTTGCAAGCTTCACTCCTGATGTGCTTAAATGTTTTCCTTCTATGGCACAGTCAACACTACAGTAGTCAGGATAGGAAATTTAATTCTGCTGTCTTGCAGATTCTTATTCAGAAGAAACTAGTAATTCATCACATGGCTGTCTGTTAACACTATGTTTCTTGGTCAAGAAGGAAGAGCTCATTACAAATATAGACAGAATAGTAATTAATGAGAATATATGGGTTTTAAGTTTAGATTTTGTCATCTTAATTGTTATAAATGAGTCTGTCTTCAACATACTGTGCCCCTCTCTATCTTAAAAAATGCAGAATTCAGGTTCTCATGTTCCCATCTTTAATTATCATAACTTTGTGTTTTTAACATTAAGTCTTAAGGAAGCTTTCAAGTGTTGTTGAATTATGTTTAGTAAAGTTAGGATTATTTAATTAACAATTGGGTTGTTTAACCACATATTGGTGGGTTACCGTGGTATGAGATGTGCTTTTTTTACCAAGGTCTGTGCTACAATGCAGGATCATTTTAGGTGCTAAAGCTTATTTAGTGTTTTTCAGGACATGGTTTAGTGTGGTGGGCATGGTGGTGTTGGGTTGACGGTTGAACTGGATAATCTTCAAGGTTTTTTCCAACCTAAATGATTCTATGTTTTTTTGCTGCTGTGTGTGACAGGTTGTTTCAGGGCAGTGTCCATGCTGCTTGCATTCTACCAAAGGTTTCTCCTGTACTCTTCAGTACCGATAGTGAATTGCGTTGTCTTTTCTGGGGTTTATTTCATTTGTTTTATTCCCATTTGTCTGCTAGATTCCATAACCAAATAGTTTCTAAGTTCTCTTTACATACAGTTTTTGAGTGTTTCTTGTCATAGGGGTGTTTTTCATGTTGTGTGGATCTGGGATAGGGATAAGCCTACTGAAAAGTTGGAGGTGATAGAGAAAAACATGTTTGTAGTTTGGCTCTCCTATCTTTCTCTACTGCATAAAGTTTAAAAGGGTGAATGATCTCTCTCTGTTGGTCGCTAAAAAGGGAATCTGCTGAATTTTATATGGTGTGTGTATTGTAGGAGGCCTTTGTAAAACTGCATGAAAATGTGCCATAATGTTACAGAATCTACCTTTGATTAAGTGTATAAGGAGTCAATAAAAAATCCAGTTTCATTTGGTAAGAGAGCTGTCGTGAGTTCAAGTTGTGCCTGGGTTGCTCCACTTTATTTTTCTCTCCTAGAATGATAGCTAGAATAATGTATTTCAGCCTTAATGAAGTCATATTTTTAGGAATAATGCTAAAATGTGATGACTTTGTCATTGGCAAAGAGAGATATAACTACCCAGTCTTCCAACAAGTTAATATTTAGTTAATTAATATTTGTTGCATCATGGAAGCATCATGCTAAGATATTACAAAATCTTGCAGCGTAATGTGAGAATTCTCAGTGCTGCTGATGAGAAGTAGAGATCCTTACAGTGGGTCATTGGAACATTGTCTCAGTTGTGAGCTTTCTTACCAAACTCTTTATCTTCTAGAAAATTTTTAGTAATGATGGATAGCAAAGGGGCATTTTCTAGTAACACTTGATAGTACTTGTGGAAAAAGTACTTGGGGCAGAAGTGAGATAGAAACATCGGTATTATGTTTTGCTGTATTTGAACTATACAGACTTATAATAGATTGCTATATGGTAACAATTTCCAATAATACAGGACTATAAATTCTTAACATTCATTTTTTATAAATCATAGTAGAGTAAAATCCAGTATTGGAAGATGCAGATAACAGTAATGTGAATTACAGGATGGAGTTCTGTGAACAATTCAAGTGTTAGCTGGAGCTGCTGCCAAAAGAAACAGTCCTGTTCTGCTTTGTCTGCTGCTTCTTCCTCCTTTCCTTGATGCTAAAATTTCTGTGTGCCTTTGTGGAGTTAAAGTATTTGAGTTCATGTAAAAAAAAAAAAACAACCTGCCTGACAGCAACATAAAAGTTAACTCACTCTCTTGCATTGGTAAGAGCTTGTATGCAGTAGTTGCTATGACATCTCACGCATGATTAGGCTGTTCTGCTGTCTGTGTCCATAGTTCCCATAGTCAGGTTTTCATGCAGTTTGTGCTAATTTATTAGGATAAAACTGGAATACGTTTTCTCTTAAAGCTGGTAGAATAGATAATACTA
This sequence comes from Aquila spilogaster, assembly GCA_024606505.1. Classification (NCBI taxonomy): domain Eukaryota; kingdom Metazoa; phylum Chordata; class Aves; order Accipitriformes; family Accipitridae; genus Aquila; species Aquila spilogaster. The sequence goes on from JANHGO010005205.1 coordinate 2,412, forward strand.
AAAGTTACTTTAGAAAGTAAACTTTCCACTTCAATTATAAAAATTTGTAAAGCAAAACGTTTTCAGAGGAACATTTCTGGTATACCAAATAACAGAATGTAATACAAATTGGCCTTTATAAAAGAGTAACTATTTTAGATGAGTAGTTATGTGATGAATCCGCTCAATATTTGGATATGTTAAACTTGATATAAAAAGAACCATACCAACTTTAGACTGAACTCACAGATGAATGGCAATGTGTATTTTAATCAATTATTAAGGCAACTACTGGTTTATCTCTGTAGGTGATGAAAGTGGATTTAGCCTCCCTATTGCATTCCCGTACAACTTTCATTAGGGTTAGGAAGCTTACAAAACTTAGTTTTGTTTGCATAGGCTGAAATGGTTGATTAACAGGGAACTGAATTCAGATAGACCAGATGTATGGGTCTTAACAGCTTTAAGGTATTGGATATCTGTAATATTTTAATCATTGTTAGGAAGGGACTCACCCAGTGCATTGAAAATGGTTCCTCTTAATTTTGAATGGGTTTTCTTGTAAAAACAACAAGTCATATTCATGAAAATGAATGTTTTCTGTTTGATTTGACACTTGTTTGTCTTCAGCGCTGTAGTCAGGGCTAAGGTTTATAGGGTTTTGCTCTTCCTAATACCTCTGTTAAGACATAATTTATGCAATCTTAAATAAACTACACATAACACCTGGGAGAGGAAACGTATTTAAATGTCTTCAGTGCAAATGCTGGTTATAGTTTCATTTGATAAATTCCTTGATTGCACATCCTTTTAGATATACTTTATTTCAATATTTTTGTTAACATTTGGATACTTTGACGTGTTTTGTCCTATAGTATTTTATTCTGTCATTTCTTGTAGAAGCAGCTCAAACAGAAAATGTAGAAGAAAATGAAGAACCTTTTGTTGCCCCTCCGGGACTGAATGTACCTTCTGATGTGGAACTGGTATGTGTGTACATTTAACGCAACCTACATTTCTGTCAATTTTCAAGGAGTTTATGGTGCTTTACTGACTTTTTTTTCCATTAACTTTAGTGTGGTACATTTTAAATGATTCTAGAATTTCAAATGTTCTTTCTTGAGTTCTGTCATCTCTCTTGAATCTTTTTCACACTGAAATTATTGCAGTGCTTATGCTAAGTGCATTTACTGTCACTTGTGATATTATTTTAAATAATGCAGAAAAAAGGCAGTTCTTGGAATGGATACTTACTGAGATGTCAAGGTTGGCATTCCAAATGTAAAGGACCATTAAACCAAAAGATTGCTTCTGTTCAAGATTGTTTTTCTGGATTCTTTTTAATTGAGTCCCAATCTGGAGGGGGTAGGAAGTGAGCAAATATAAAGGCTGTGTTTAAGACTAGCCTACTCAAGGAGAAAAGCAATAGTTTATTTCTAGCAAATTCTGAAATAACTTGAAAGTATTAGCATATAGAAGCTCTTTCCTTCATGTGGTGTTACCAGGATTTACTACATAGTAAACTGTAAACTTAATTGCAACATCTCTGTTTTCCCTGAAGGGAGCTGAAGGGTTGCCTACTTGAGTACAGTTGTAACATGAGGATTTTCAATTTATTTCAAGTTTCATAAAGGATACTAGGAAGTCAGATAATATTCTTTCTCCCATACTGTGGTCAAGACAGTGTTAATTTATATTTGGGCTACCTTCTCAACTTGATAAGCTTGGCCAGTAAAGATTCATAGCACTCTGTTAGAATAACTAACAGTGAACACAGGGTATTTGTGTAAGAATGTTTCTCTACTTCATTAGCTTTTAATTGAAAATTTTTATTGTGTTCTGTTTTTTGTATGAAATAACAGCTATTTAACAAATCTAATATGCAACTTTACGTGTTCTAATTTTACTTCCTCTACTTTTCTTTACAATCTTATAATACATTTTGTTAGTGAAGTGCTTACATATCTACTTCTGAGTTCAGGTGATATTTTTAATATGTTATTGCCTTTAAATTGAGTTATACTTTAGTCTTAGAATAAGAACGTTGATGAGAAGCTGCTTATTTAGCATTTGGATACTGTTTCCAAAAACTAACTGCTGGTGAAAGATGTTTGCTGTTTTGGATATTTGCTTTGCTTGAATTTTGTTCTGAAACTTAAGATGTATTTTACATGTAAGTTGCAGAATGCAGTGTGGGGCTTACTGAAGTAATTTCTCAGTCAGCTGTTGAACTCTAGTATATTCAAATGAACAGAAAGCAAATGTGGGCATATTTGGTTTTAATTTTTAAAAACCCCAAAATGTCTAGACAGCAACTCTGAAAACAATGTATATTTGTCCTTGGATTGGGAATTGTGAGAATCTTTTTTTGTAAGCCTTGAGTAGTTGTTGTTGTTGTTTTTGTTGTTCTAGTCAAGTCATTCAGTTTTACCACTGAATGTATTTATTCTGTATTTTTTAATTCAGTTGCTGTGAAGGATAGAAGCCTGGTAAATTACTGGTGGGGTTTTACAGGCATGTTTAAAAAATACTTCTCACTCTACCCTGCTCCCATTTTAAAAAAGGAGAGAGAGAAATACATCATAAATTCCATTGCCATTATGTTAATCCACAAGTGATTGGAAAAGGTGTATAGATACATAGCTGATTTGTGGAAATGGCAGAGTGGTGTTCTCAGTCTCCCCTGAGTTTACTGCTAATTAACATTCAAGTTAAAAGACATGGCACTTGTTGATGGTCATGGTGGGGGGAGAACATTTGTAAACCTTGAATCATTTTGGGGAGGAAGCTGTAGTGCTTGGAAGTAACATAAAATTTGAGAATCAGCGAGCTGACTTGGAGACTTTGTTCACAATCTGCAAGGTGCAGTTCAATAAAGACAGATATAAAATAGTTCCTGTAATACAGAACAATCTAAAGTGCAAATGTTAAATGAAGTAGTTAGGCAGCACTACTGCAAAAAAATATCCAGAGGCTGTAGTGAGCTGTTGAATGTTGAGTGTGTGGCAAATCCAACAGCGGCAGTAATGTCATTCTGGAACTTAAACTAGAAGAGTTGTGTCAAGGATGCAGGAGGTCTTCCACTGCTGAAAACTGTTGATGTCAGGGTTATGGGCAAAGATGACTGTTCTTGACCATTGCATTTTAAGAAGTGCGTGACTGCTATGGAAGTGGGCCATAAGAGGAAATTACCAGTTAAACTTATGAGGAAAGATTGAAAATTGCTTTGTTTTTTTCCAGATGAGAATATTGAGGGGCAACATAAGACTTAAAATTATTTTCCAGGCTTACTGAAGATTGGAGGATAGTTGCTTAACTTGCAGTAAGGGAAACTCACTCATGAAAAGCTTTTAATTACAATACTAATTAAAGAATGGAACAGAATATCTTGACTAGATGATAGCACTTACATCATTGGAGTATTTTTCAGAAGGTTTTTTTCTCTACTCTGGCAAGTACTCTTACTTTCAGAAGTTTTAGCAGTTCTCAGTTTAAAAGTTTAGTGGTTTTATTAAATGTAATAGCAAACTATGATATCTGCATCTCTGCCATTGAATGTTTTTCACTTTGTAAAGTTTCTAAAGTTTTGTAGATCAGTGGTGTTAGTAATCTTAGAAGTCAATTAAAAGTATATTAATATTCATAGTGCCTGTTTTCCTGTGCTTATAGTGGTATCAGTTTGAAATTCAAGACCAGATAGTAATTTCAGATGCAAATCAGCAAGGAAGCTCAAAAAAGATTGTAACTTTGTTTTTTAATCTTTTGGCCTTAAGTGTATTTTGTATTTCTGCCTAAGAACTGCAGAAATAGAGAAACTTAATGTATGATTAAATAGTGAAAATGGCAATGCACAAACTGTTATCAGTTTGTTGAGAACTTCATTGCCTTTAATTAAAATAATCTTTGGTAGTGTTTCAGAGGGACAAGTAAACTTGAAACTCATTGTTTTCCATATAGAACATGTTGTTCTAGTAAAGAATCCAATCAGCTGAAAATAATTTCTAAAAATGTGCTGTTTGATCACAGTCAGACTTTTTTCCCTAAACAGATCACCGTCTCACGTGCTTCTGAAAAAGATTTTGAGGTTTGCAACATACTTCTGTATCCAGACCAATAAAAATGCAAAGCTAAAACGAATCATTAATGTGACACTTCAGTCTTTATAGCACACAGAGTATGTGTTTCTACAGTTTATTGAGCACAAGACAAAGCAGAGCTATCTGAGTATGAAATTAAAGACAGTGAATGGTGAAGTTCATTCATTCTTGTTCTTTTCACTTCTTGGTTTTGATATGGCAGTGTTCCTTAGATGGGATTTCAGGAGTGGAAATGCCTGGATGCTGCTTAACTTTATTAATTTTCTTTTTTCTTTTATTGCTAAAGTGTTCAGTGACTCTTTATGGGAGTGTGACAGCACATAGGAATTGCAATTCTTATGTTGATCTTAAGATGCAACATGTTCCTTCCAATGAAGTGCACAGTAACAAGCTTTTCTAGTTAGGGAACAATATTTGCACATTCAGTGATAACAGAATAAAGGACAGCTGTTGGGAGGAAGACCATACATGTTGACCCTTCAGAGCACATTGAGGTATTGTAAGGTAGGGCCACTCTCAGTTGGCACTGCTGTGTCAGGAAACAACACATCTGTCTCCTGTCTTGTGACAGGAGAAGTGTCTATATGGCTATGGAGTGTACTTGGCTTAAAATAACTTTCCTGCTAAATCAAACTCAACCAGGATTTGTTCCCCTCTTCAGTTTGGTGTGCAATGGCAAAAATAGTTGTGCTGATGGAAGGAGAGTACCTTGCAAAAGGAAATGAATGAGCAGCTAGGGAAGATTGGGACTGGGGTTTTTTTAGTGCTGATGCGCTTTCACTAGTTGGAAGTGATTATGAAACTGAGTTGCTAGAGAAAGCTGAGAACAGGGGCAGGGAACTACTGCTCTTTCTAATTCCCACTGGAGTTCTAACACACTTTACAAGCTGCTTATGAAAATAAAAATATATGTTATTTTACTCCCACAGCCACCAACCGCAAAAATGCATGCGATTATAGAACGAACTGCAAACTTTGTCTGCAAGCAGGGAGCACAATTTGAGATTATGCTAAAAGCCAAGCAAGCACGCAACTCCCAGTTTGACTTCTTACGATTTGATCACTACCTCAATCCCTACTACAAATTCATTCAGAAGGCTATGAAAGAGGGACGATACGCTGCTCCTTCTGAAAATAAAGCGGACGAGAAAAAACGTAAGTTGTTGCCTGCCTGTCAAATGGATGGCTTCAGGATGTGAATCATTGAAACATCCACTGGTCTTTTTTGGTAAAATAGCCACATCTTTTTGGTGCGCTGCAATGGTAGTGCTGTTATCCTGCAGCTGAGATTGATGTGATGATTCAAAATTTTGCTTAAATTGGAGAACATTTTTAAAAGAAAAGATGGTTTTGGGAAACTTTCACATACAAGAGCTGCTATGATTTTGGAGCTTTTTGAAACACTTGTATAGCTTTAGTCCAATGGAAAGTTGGTCTGTGCACTTAGGTTTTAGTTTTATTGATGGCCAGCAATATCTTAGTGTATCTATGCTTTTCAGCAAATTTATGAAAACGTTAGTTTCTTAAGAATGCATGCTTGTCCTGTACTATGTTTCTTTCCCAATACAAATCCATAGGAAACCCAAATAAAATTCAGACATTGCTTTTATTTAGACTCGAGAGTCAAATCTGAGGAAGAAGATGATGACGACGATGATGATGATGGAAATTATCTGCATCCGAGTCTCTTTGCATCTAAAAAGTGCAGTAGGCTTGAAGAGCTCATGAAGGTACTTGACCCTATTAAAATTACTTTCTATCATATAAAACATCTGATTCATGGGCAGAAAAATTCTAATATGCAGGTGTTAAGATCTTCTGTTAACAAAGATTTATTTATTTATTTATTTATTTATTTTCCCCCCTAGACTCTGTCTTAGTAATTTAAGTCTGTTTGGTAAACTTTCAAATTACCTTTCCTCCAGTATGTCAATTGTTATTTTTCCATCTGGAAGGAATTATATTTCTATTTTTGATGCCCTCTGGTATTGAGGGCATCACTCAAGGATTTATCGCACAGAACCTGTATCGAAGCTGAAAAGATTAAGGTATTTAATGCCTTCTGTATATAAGCTGAGGGAATGTTTTCTTTTTAGATTTTAGTAGATAAAATGTTGACATGAAGTAATAGTTTCAGCAAATAATATTTCAGCAGAATGTACTACTCATTAAATGTAAATTTTGCTGGGTGTTTTAGTTATTTTTATTTTCTGAGTTTGATCAGTGATGGAATAATAATAGAAATGACAGATGGTTGTACACACTTGAGGTTTTCAGAGGAATTGCAGTGGTGCTGACTGATATTTAGACAAGTCAGGTTCTGTGTCTTATCCCAGCCTTGGCAGTAAACGAGTAAGAGTAATACCCACTTGTTTTTTTAATGTCATGGATTTCTGTTCACATTAAATGTAAAGTGTTTTTTGTTTTGTTTTGTTTTCCACTAATTTTCAAAAAAGAAGTTGATTCTGATGTGAGAGCTACAAAAACAGTAACTTCAGTGTTTGGACAATATTATTGATGTCTATTAACTTAGATAAATTTGCTTTCCAAATTAGTTTGACACTATCATGCTTTGAATACATACTTTAAATTTTAATCTTTTTTTCTATTCTCAAATTTTTTTCAGCCTTTAAAGGTGGTAGACCCTGATCATCCACTTGCAGCACTGGTGCGCAAAGCGCAATCAGATAATAACTCGTCTGCACCACAGTCAACAGATGGGGCAGCTGTACAGACATCACAAGCAGAATATTCTTCTGATTGTAAGTGCATTGTGATTAAGCAGCTGGTGGTGTGTCTTGATGAATTGTATGTGGATGCTGGTGGGAAGAAAGTACATTAGCTTCATACCTGATAATTCGTAACTGGTATTTATTCTTTTTCAATCTCCTGAATCTTTGAAAGGGCATTCTTCCACTGAGTGTCTGTCAAATTGTTAGCTGCTTAGGAAAAACTGAAGTGGGGTGGAAGGGGTGGACAGGTGGGAGGCCAAGTCTCCAGTCTGTGAGTATGGTTAGCACAATACCCTTAATGTTTTTTGATAACTTCCATCAATTTCTATTAACGAAGCCTAATGAATGCCTCACTGTTGAATATAAAACTGTCCTATAAAGTCATTCATGAGATTGCCATTAAAAAAAGCTTACTGTATTAAGCAAAATGCAGATGGTAAATCTACTTTGAGCAGTTTTGCTGAAGTGTCTAACACTAAGAAAAATCTGCAAAGGTAAAATCATGTAAATGGAAGGATCCCACTGAAGTGATAAAACCAGGTTTTAGTATAATATTCTGTTCTAAAGTTGGAAGTAGTTTTATGGTAAATAAATAAATCTGTTATTATACAGTCAATTCCTATAATTTTTCCTTTTACTTCTTATTCTGTGCACTGGTGCAATGTTATATGTAGAAAATAAAATTCAGGAATATGCAAGATTCAAAGTTAAAAATTGATCTTTTAAATTATATTTCTCATTACAATACCTGAGAGGGAGTACTAACTTTTAAGTTCCATAGCTACAGACGGCATCCTTTAATAAAGGAGTAGATAATCTATTTTATTTTTTTCTCAGAAGAATAACAAAAGCAATTATATATTTAAATGATATACAAGCAGTGTGGAAAATAGTATGCTCAAATGCTTTTTCTGATACTGAAATGCTAAGACTTCCTCCTATTTCCAAATTATTATTAAATCTTTAATCTTAGATTTTTCTTGATAAATGTAAATACTGTTCTGTCTATAACCTGTTTTAAGAATAAACTTTGCTATGAAATTTTTAGCAACATTATCTTAACTTCTCTGGATGTGTCTGCTTTCCATTATCTTTGAAGCTGCTTAATGCAGGCCTTGTAAAAAGCTCCTGCAAATTTTGTAAATTCTGATACTCAAAAAGGTGAAGTCAAACTTAATTGGGTTTATGTGCCTCTAATTCTTTCAAATTTCAGAATTCTGAAAGTCCTTGATTCCTTAAATATAGAAATGAAACTTACCCTTTCATATATGGGACTTACCATTTGACACTACTGAGATATAAGAAAATTTATATTGCAGCCTTCACTACAGTAGGGTTTCATGATATTACAAATTTGTAGGTAATGAGTAGTATTAGTTCAGGGTGGTGGTAGTGGTGAAGTTTTTGGGTTTTTTAGTAAAGTTGTTGCAAGTAAGTATCACCATAATGATCTGAGTTGATTTTGATGCGTTATAGGTTCAGGACCCCCCAAAGGATTACAGGTGTTGTCAGGGTGAAATACATGGAGAAGAATATGCATGGAAGTAATTTTAAAATTGTACCTTAAGAGAATCTTAATAAAAATGAAATAAGATTTCTGTGGATAAATTGAAAATTACTGGTTATTCCAAGAAAAGACTACGATCAGAATAAGTATCTCCGTAGAATAATGCTCATCAGTTTTCTGATTACTTTCATGCCAGGCTTGAATCTGAATGTGTATGATGCCAACTGGGAGATTATAATTTAGTAGCAATACAAGTTAAGTTTGCAACTCTTCTCCTTGCCTTTAAAACTTAACAGATCTTTATCCTGCTCTCCTTATAGATAACTTATTCTTTGAAGAAAGTAAATACTGCCACACAGGAATGTTTATGAAACTTTTAAGAGGATAATTCATTATAATTTAATGCATCGATGAAACTTTCCCTCCAGAAATGTAAACTCTTACTGTGAATCCTTTTGAAATATGTTACCTGAATACGTTCTGTTTATACATCTTTCTGCAGAAAAGCTTTAGATTTACAAGAAGTAACTGCCATTTAAAAGTGTTAAGCTAATTAAAGCATTATAAAATACTGTCCTGAAATAAACCAAGCAAGCCATAAACCTTTGCACTCTCAAGAAATAAATATTTAGAATTGAAGAAGCCTCTAGTGTGGAAAACTTGCTCAGATAGGTTGTTCATTGTGATGGTGTTAAATTGCAAAATCGGTCTACTTTTTGAGGTTTCAGTAAGTAGGTGTGTGTCTATGTATAACGATGTAGTGGTTTAATATATATACAGTGATGCTAGTGGTTTAATTTCTCGACATTAGTTTTGAATATATATGCATTTCTTTCTCAATGCATACATAGTTTTAACTGAGTTAAACTGCCAGAGGACTTCTCTGGTTCACTTCTTTATTCATACCTATTCGGCTTCCAACTGACCTTCAGTACATTCTGATTCTGTCCTTTAATCTACATATTTCTTATTTATCCTAAGTGCATCAGTAGGAGCGTTCTTTTTTTTCTTTGGGTTTTTTTGGTTTTTTACGCTAGAAATTAGGTACTGCTTCTTAGTGTGTTGTGTGAATCTGGATTCTCAATGTATTTGTTCTGATGCAATAATGGTTTGATTTTTTTATTAGGTGTTTTTCTTCTAATTAGAACATTGTTCTTAAATATGTCTTTTTATAGCAACTGTGGCAGCCATGTATTATAGTTACTATATGCTACCTGATGGAACCTATTGCCTCGCGCCTCCACCTCCAGGAATAGATGTTGCCACCTACTACAACGCGTTGCCTGCAGGGGTGACTGTATCAAGCACTACAGGAGTAGCAACAGTACCTCCACCCCCTGGTACTACACCTCCACCTCCCCCAGAAACAACCGATAGCAGCAGTGGGTTGACTTCTACCACAACATCTACAAGGTACCACATAGAGATTTGCTTGTTGGTTGGAGGGGTCTCTTTCCTGCACTTCAATATGAAGTATTTAGTAAGGGTTCTCTTATTGGTGATTCCTCAGTAACCTTCGCCAGTGTTTATACAGCTTTTATTGCCTCCACTTTGGTCTTTGATATTGTACATGGTTATTGTTACTCAGCTACTAGGAATTTTTTGCATGATGGAAAATCAAGTTATTTTAACTGCATAATGAACCTAGAGAACACACCTCTGTGATGCTTTTTTTCTGTTAAAGCAAGAGTCTGAAAGATATTTATGTTCTATTTATAAAAATGGCGTATTTTGATGTTTTCAGCACAATTGCTCCAGTGGTTGCCATTATACCTCCACCCCCAGATATTCAACCTGTTATTGATAAACTAGCTGAGTATGTTGCTAGGAATGGGATAAAATTTGAAACCAGTGTTCGTGCCAAGAATGATCTCAGGTAAGAGAAAACGTTATTTTAACTTTTAAAATAGAAGTTGAGGTTTTCCTTTTTAAATATATTACCAGGTCGTGTGGGTCTCAAGAAGACAAGTACTATCATTTTTTTTTTTCAGTTGAAATTCAGGGACCTACTTAAAGGTAATGCCAAAGCATTGTTGCCCAAATCCTCAAAACAACCAACCTAACAAAAACATCTCTAGAAAGCATGCTCCGAATGTGTATCCTCTGGAAGTTTAGGTATAAGTTACAGTGCTTCCTAACAGCAAATAGCATTCCATTGGCTAGAGAAAATTAGATGGCAAAGCATTGTTGGTATTTACTATGTTCATGTGCATTTTCACATACTCAGTTTTCTTTTAACAGATTTGAGTTCCTGCAACCGTGGCACCAGTATAATGCTTATTATGAATTTAAAAAACAGTTCTTTCTTCAAAAAGAGAGCAGTGATAACTGTCAGGTACATGTGTGTTTGTATATACATATATTAAAAATGCAATGTAAGTGAGAAAAGGACTTGCTTATCTGTTGTGTTGTGATGAGACTTTTTAAAAATGGAACACTGAATTCTGGAGAAATTGTTCAGCAAAGGATGTGAATGCTTTTTGTTGTTGTTGCTTTTTAGTTTTGTATAGCATTTAAATAAGGATACATGAGGTGGCGTGATATTTAGTTCTTGTTTTTTAGTATAAGCAGCCACTTGGTGTGGTTGTAATATAAAATGGCAACCTGAAAATCTTTCGGCTTTCTATACGAGGGAGTATATGCTTTGTGGAGGTTTAGAGCTTTGTAGGATTGGGATTAGTGTTCTGTTGTCAGAAAGGTGAAGTATAGTTTTTTAACAACCATATCTTCTCGTACGGCTCATGGTTCTTTATAGGACAGTAGCACAGTAGCTAGACTACATTTCTGACATGCTTTTTTCTGAGGGAGGTTTTGTTATAGAAGAGTCCTGTCATGATTGACTGAAACAATATTTGAGCTTCAAAATCTTGCATCAGTTTCCTACTTACTTTGCTGCTTCTAGTCCGTGTTATTAGAAAGTGATACCCAGACTTGGCATCCTTGTTTTTAACTATTCTCATGTTAGCTAATCTCATTACATTGTTCTCTTACTGAAAAGAAAATTGCAAATAGTATCAGAAATACATTATCTGATGTTAACTTTTCATGGGAAAGAGCTATTTTTTTTTTAGGCCCTATGTCATTTGTCATCCCAAGGCTTAGATTGGGGAGCCTTAAACTGAAGAAGGTAGGCCTGTGGGTAACTCCTCAAAATCGCTTTGTGGAAAATGAAGAAATTCATTACTAGTTGCTTTTTGAAACACTTGTGTCTAATATTTTGTTTTAATAGTGAAAAATGTTTTGAAAACACTGTTTTTAAAGATACGCTGCGGTAAACTTGATCTTATTCAGTTGATAAATACGATGAAAAGTTGTCCTGTACCAAAATGATAGCTATTATTCTAGAATTTCTTATTTGCAAACCAGTGGGTTGAATTCATAATACTTACATAATTAATAAGGACTTGTTAACATTTATTTGGGGGGGAAATTGTACACTAACCAAAGTTTAACAATAAAGGATTCATTTTAAGTGTTCAAATGAGTACAGCTAAGAAGCAAGCAGAAACTGGTTTAAGTCCCTTGAGGTCATGTGTAGCAATGCATATTTTGCTACTGCATGGTTTTGTAGATAATGCCATTCTCTTTAATTTTTTAGAATAATGATTTCAATATTATCTTTATGCTTTAGTAATGTATGTATAGGCAACTAATGCAATTGATTGTTCTCCTTTTGGCCATTAAAGTTAATAAGAAATTCTACTACTGGCTTCAGTAAATACAGGATGAAGTCCTTGATTTCCTTGTGTTTTTCCCCTTGGAGGATTTTCAGAAATTAGTTCTGTTGGTCAGGGAGTGGCTGCAGAGAGCAATGAAAGGATCCCTTCAATACCTGGTATTTTAACGTCAAAGTATACTTAACAGTAGCCAGTGGAAAGCAGCCAAACTATTTATTGAGAGGGGCTCATTTAAATGTTAAATGACTTAATGTCATCACCTGACTCACCGTGTAAATATTTTTAATTTTCTACAGTATCCATCTTGAAATTTCTATATGGTGAGTTTAGAGGTCATTTTGAATGATTTGGTCATGTAATAGTAGAACCAGTAATTCTTTACTCTTTTGAAAAATCTCAGCACATCTGTACTGTATCAATTTAATGCCACAAAAAACATTGATAGGCCCAGTGTTCTTCAGCAAAATGTTGGAACAAATCAAACACGTTAACCTGTGTTGATCCCTGTAAAACTCGATTTTGTAAAGCAGTTATCATGCAATTGTACATTAGGAAAAAATGTCATAAGCTTTCATTCTGTCACTGTGAATTAATTTTAATGGATTTTTTCCTGGAGCCTGGAGATCAAGACCTAGAAGAATATACTTTGGAAAAAAAGTATATGCTTTTAGGGTCTACTTTTAAAAAACATAATTTTTAAAACAGTTGTTGGCAACAGTGTACCAGCTGAAGAACATTTTCTTTGCTGTTAAATAACAACACATTCTTACTGTAGGTCTGTAGTTTTAGCAGCCTGTGGGTTTACATGAAGCAGTGCATTATTTATAAGAAGCAGACTTTTGGTCATGAGTACTTGTTGATGTAAAATTAGCTGTTATGTGATTAGCTGATAATGTGATTTTTGAAATGGCTGACAAAATTGCAGCTCCACAGACACTGCATTAATTTTTTCATGAACTACCCAGTTAGTAAGCTTGCACATTTCTTTTGAAAAGGGAGTATCTTCATCTGAAGATGTTCCAGCAGATACTGCCGGTGATACACCAAGTGAGACTCAATTTACAGATGAACATGCACCTGAAGATGCATCTGAGCCAAGTGCTAAGGGAGTTCCAGGAAATAAAAAGGATGTTCCTCCTTCTAAAACTGTCAGTGATGGTAAATTGGTAAAAGGTATGTTAGCATGATTTGTTGGCCCTGAAAATATTTGTGAGCATATACTAAAGAAAAAAGGTGGGGGGAGAGGCAGGGGGAAAGTAGGGAAAAGAATTTCATCATGCAGAAAATATTTTCATTGGAAGCGTCAAAATAGGACTGAAATAAGTAATTTGATTGCTTTCATATTTCTTTCTTATCAGACTATCAGGTATTTATGGTCTGACAGAATAAATTGTTTTATTTCAGTTTTGTGCAAAGTTGAAGGCTTTCATCAGTGACCCCAGTAGAATCTTATTTTTGTCATTTTAAACTTGACAGTTATAAGTTCTGTGCAAGAAAGAAGTTATTCCTTCTGAATAAAACCAGTAGTCTTGTTCGAAACCATACATATGGAGGAAGTATGCTAGGCTTACTACTCAGTTGCTCAGTCTTCCTGTGTTGGATATTAGTCATGCTGGAATAAAAGACCCTTTTCATGTCTAAGTGGAATGTTTTTCCTCTTGTAGTCATAGCAGCAGAGGGACAAAATGGCAGGATCTCTTGGAAGCCCGTCAAACAAAGTCAGCTAACACACTATTAGTGTCCTGAGTTAGAGAAGTGATTATTTGTATCTGGGAACTGATTTCCTGGCCTATCGGGAAAAGATATCTTAAAATTTCTTCTTTTCAGTAAAAACTAGAAATGTAAATCTTTTAACTAGAACTGAAAGCCACTGAAAAAGACCAAACAAAACAGGAAAAACACTCTTGACCTGTGTTCGCATGGATGGGTACTGCTTTCCTGCCACCTCAGTGGCTTTCTTAATTGCTGATAAGTTTATCTACTCCCTGTGGTCCCTTGGAATTCTTCTCTCTTCCTGCTCCTCACTGCAGTTTCTTTCCCTCCACGGGCTGCAAGCTCCAAGCTCCTTGCCGTGGTTGTCTGGCTGCCCATACTCTGCAGTTTCTTCTCTGGGCAGGTTGAGTAGCTTCCCCAGGGAACGAGCAATCTTCCCTTTCTTCAAAGATGCCCTATTAATAGAGTGTAATATACAACAGAAAATTATATCATTTCTTCTTGTTGTGTTATTAATAAATGGCAAACTGGAGCCCATGGTTTAATAATAATAATCTGCTCACATTTAGATGATGGAATGTAACCAGTGAGTCATTTCATGACAATTGTATTCCTATAAACTTATTTTCATTTCCTCTGATATGATACAAATCCCACTTTCTTGTAACCCAAATACAGTACTTGGCTGCAAGACAAACATAACATCCGCACTAGATTTTTCTTCTGCCTCTCAGGCAGCGAAATCCCATTTTAGGATTTGTTTTGTCATATGAAAAAGTTGGAAAATCACTATTATAATATCTCTTCTCCTGGAATTCTTGAGTTCTTTATTTCTGAGCCTATTTTCTTACCCCAGAATTACAAGATGCAAAGCTTATATTTTATAAAACTTGGTATGTAATTTCATTATTGTATTTAAATTTCCTTAATTGAAATCTTATAGGCTACATATGCAAAAGGCATTCTGAGAAAGATAAATATTGCAGCAGACCATATGGTAATAGGTTGCTTTGCTTGAGATGTGTGAGAAATTCCATTCTTTATTCTTAGAAGTTGCATTTTGGATAAATGGTTTAGAGATGAATTCTGTATTTTTTTTTTCAGAAAATGGTTCTCAAAAAACATTCCAAGGAAAATTCTGTCAGGCAAAAGGATTATTTCGGACTCTAATATAGTTAGATATTAGCTATGCTTAATATTTTTTGAAGATGCATTAATACAGCCTAGCTTGAAATGATCCACAATTTCCTTTTCATTGTGATATTCCATTTTTTTACAGGCATTCTTTTTCCTTTCAGTGTGCTGGCATGAGTGTGTTGTGCTGTCCTTTTGTGTGGGAGTAGTAGTGGCTGCTTGAAAGGAATAGTTGACCACCAATCTTGCTACAGCAACACTAGCTAAGACATTTGGGGAAAAGTACTTAGCTTTTGTGTTTATATCTCCTGTAATGAAATGTTGTTAACTCCCCAAAGTAATTAATTTTCATATAGATGGAGATAAGTCTTTAAATTCTGTTCTGTGAGCCTGCCAAATGCTATTGTTGTGCAAACCATCGATTTAGTGTGAAGGAAACATGAGGGACCATATCATACTGTAGTGTGTCAGATAGGAGCCTGAGCACAGAGCGTTTTCATCTTAAGCTTGGAAGAGTAGATTGTTCATTGGGGAGAAGAAGAAGTACTGAAACTAAAATTTATTTGGGACAGAATATGAAATTATTTATCTCATCTCAGGAAATGTAATTCCTGAGATGTTTTAGAGTACCTTTCTTTTTCCCTGCTGCTACTGAAGTATTGGGAAAAGACTTTGAGATAGATCTTTATAGGGCAAATGAAGTTTCCAACATTTGTTTAACAACAACAAAAAAAAAAAATTGTGTTGTCCTTTTCCCCAAAATAGTTAGTATAACATAAGGATGATACCGGTTTCTTTTTTTTTGGTGTAGTCTGCATGAGTAATGGATAAAGTCAAGAAATTCAACCTGCTTTGTACTGTAGTCTAATGATGTGTAAAATCTTACCCATTCATTCACAGCATCATTTGCTCCAATAAGCTTTGCAATCAAGGCCAAAGAAAATGACCTTCTTCCTTTGGAGAAAAACCGTGTTAAATTAGATGATGACAGTGATGAGGAGGAAGAAGAGGGCAAGGAAGGCCAAGAGAATGCTAATAGTGCTTCAAACCATGCTCCAGCTGTTACTGCTCCTTGTACTGCTGCTGAAGAGAAAAAACCTCAACTTACACAGGAGGAGTTGGAAGCTAAACAAGGTATCCCATGTTACAATGGAAGCAAAATGAAAGATTGAGTCCTAGTTTGTAGTCAGGCAAACTACAAAACTGTCATGTGAATAAGTATGGCATTTTAGGTATTTTGAATCTTCACTATGTCATGTTAACAGGAATCAGAATCTCTTCTTTTCCCATAGTTTCCTGCTTATTGTTAAGAATGAAATCTTCATTGGTTGCTCAGCTAAAATCAAACTTGTAACACACTGGAGTTGAGTACTTTGCCCTGATGCATGATCTTTCTGAGTTTTATTTTGTTTTTCCATTACAACCTCGGAGTAGAACACTAGTTTCCAGATTGCATTAACAGAGCCCAGAAAAAGGCATGTCTGTTTCTCATTTTCTTCAGAGAACAATGAAATGCTTCAAGCTATTTTTCAGCTATATAGCACTCCCATATAGACTAGTATCACCTTGTTGATGTTTTGTTACTCTTATAATGCAGTGCCATTAAGTCTTTGTATGGGTTTTTCCTGTTACTGTGTTTATGTAAGGGCAGAAGGGTATGCTGTGTGAATTTGAATTAAATGATCTTTTAAAGGGATCAGATTTCCCCCATTCCTCCCCAAGGCTGTTTCACAGCAGAGAATGTTTAATAAAGTGGAGATGCTGTCAGTGTTTACCAGCTTAAAAACTTAATATTTTTCTTACAACTATGAGTATGCCACAGGAATTTAATTTTTCATTTTCAAAATGTTTTTTTTTTTCTCTGAAGTAGCAGTTCCTTTGTAAACTTTAGTAACACAAAGTATGTTGTAGTGATACATATCTAAAGCAAATATGAAATATTTTGTATGATAATAAAAATGAAGTGTAAAACATGTTTGGAAAAATTTGTGTGTTGGAAGAACTGTGCAATTGAACAAAAAGAAAGGTCGTCTTGTATATGCGTAGAACACAAAAGTGGAAGTGTAAGATGAAAAAATTAGAAAAAAGACCCATTAGGCACATAGTTAAATAAATTGGCTTATTCTCTTTCTGTAATCACATAACAATAACTGTTGGTTGTAACAATGATGAAACAGTTTCTGAAAATTTCGGGAGCAGACCTTTGTGTAAACATTAAGACATACGTAAATAGGGCTGGAAAATGTGAGGTAAAGATCAGATCT
The DNA here is from genome assembly GCA_024606505.1 of Aquila spilogaster. NCBI lineage: Eukaryota > Metazoa > Chordata > Aves > Accipitriformes > Accipitridae > Aquila > Aquila spilogaster. Next base: position 19,515 of record JANHGO010005205.1, read on the forward strand.
ATGGAAAGAGCAAAGTGGAGAGTGCATTGCTTTAACAGGTACAAGAAAAAGCTTGTGGATTTAGTGTGCTACTTTTTTAGATAGCTTTTGTAAATAGAAAAGGACAAGTATCCTGAATTTTGAGGATTGGATTTTCATGTCATTTTCTTTAAGCTTAAAAATTTTTACTTCACCTGCACTGCTTTTCATCAATTAAATGATTTATCTATGAATTAAGATGCTTGTAATTTCATAATTTCAAGCTGATGCATCCTTATTATGTCTTTGGATGTATTAGAAAGGTTTGAGAATGGTTGGAGGGGCTGTTTGGTTGTTTGTGTTGGGGGGGTGTGTTTGTCTCAAGGAAACCTAAGCTCTCCAAGTGTGACTCACTCTAAACTTTATGCTTAATTGTCTTTCTTAGCAAAGCAGAAACTAGAGGATAGATTAGCAGCTGCAGCAAGAGAGAAGCTTGCGCAGGCCTCCAAAGAATCAAAAGAAAAGCAGCTACAAGCAGAGCGCAAAAGGAAAGCTGCACTGTTCTTGCAGACCCTGAAAAACCCTCTGGCAGAGGCAGAAACTGAGAAAATTGAAGAGAATTCCTTCAATAATGAGGTAAGCAGGAAATAAATTTCTCTTTACCATAAAGCTAGCAGAAAACTTACCTATAGAGTGTGAACCTGACAGTGTGTTATGAAGTTGACTGAAGAGATAGAAGCTTTTCTAAATGGGGAGAAATTTGAATTTTAAGCACTGTTAATATTTTTCAGTTATCTTACGTATGTCTCTCATCTGTCATCAAAGAACTGGTAGAGAAATATGATGCATAGTTCAGAGGTCAGTTAGCCAGTTACAGAAAGGAGAATGAGCTTGCAAGTTTAACTCTGTACTAGTGGTCCATGAATTAGAATGCTTACCTTTCAGGAGTATTTGGGTATCTGTTGTGATATTTACTTATTTAATGTGTATTTTGATGTGACTAGACATCTTCAAGTTCAGAAACAATTCACAGGCAATTGAGCTTACTTTAAGACTTATTTTGCACCTGTTCTGCTGGGTTTTGTTGTTTGATTTTTATTAATTTAACTGGCATGAAACTTGAGATGAATAGTGAACTGATGTTTGCGATTTAAGGTTTCTAGGTGGGACATCCTTAATCAAGAAAACAAATACGTAGGTGGGAGAAAACTAGGCTATATAATGGTTGCTCTTCATCATCTTTGTGTTAGTTGAGTATTTCATGTAAACTGCTTAAAAGCTTAGAATGCTAGGATGTTGTTCTTTCTCTTTTAGGCCCAAGTTTAGTATGGGAGTTATAAAAGATTTTGTGTTATTATAAGGATATGATTTTAAAAATAAAATTAAGTTTACAGATAGTGGCACAAAATTCAAATAAATACATGTATGTATGTTATTCACTAAGCATAGTCAATGAAGAGTCAAAACAAAAAAACTCACAGTGAAATAACTGAGGGGACTAATTACTCTGCTAGCTGTCTTCCAGAGAACTGGAAGTAGACACACCGCGTTTGCCTACTTGATCATGAAATGACCTAATCCATTGGGCTTGTTCAGCAGAATCTCTTTATTTTGGAGAAGCAAGTATCTTTCTGTAGCAAATCAATTTGGAGTGGTAGTATTCCTGCACTTCTTTCGAAGAACAGTTTGTGATAGTTGTGTTAGAAATTCAAATCCTCTGCTTCTTTTAGAAAACTACTAGGAAATAGTCATGTGGCAGAGGCAGGCTGCTTTCCATCATTTTTCTGCCTTGTAATTCTCTTGTCCATTTGCACCCATTTTCACTGTTTGGATGGTCAACCACAATAGATAATACTAGGGTAATGTCAATTTGAGGGCTTTCAGAAGCTTTTTGGAGTAGGTCATCATGATACTGCACTCTTAGGCCGAATCTGAATGTAACCTGAATATTGATGTTGACTTATTATTAGGTTTTAGGAACACAGTAAGCTTGCTAGTAAGTTCCCTTGCCATTTGGATGTTGGCCATTTTCTCATAGCCATAGTTTGGCTTGCTAGAATTTATCACAAAGAGGAAAAAGAGGATTTATCATGCAGAAGTAACAGCTAATCATCTAGTTGGCATTATCTTCTGCAGCAAACAGAACCATTACTAGTCTGTCTGTTGATGAGTAGTTATAATAAAAATCCCTTTCTAGGCAGAGCCTCTAGAAGTCAGTTTTAAGACTTAGAATTTTTGAGTAGGCCAGGTTAAAGAAGAATCTTGGGCCAAAAGACTTTAGTAATGAAACTTCGGTAATGAAATATAAAACAAAACTCTAAAACCTTTATTGATCAAAGCCACACATCTGCTTTTTTCCTACTAATAAACAGAAAATGCTGTTTAAAATAGCTAAGAAATAATGTGTTTCACATAAACCCTTTCTGATTTCAATAAAATAACTATGATTTTAAAAGCCTAAATGAGGGATTTGAATTTATTGTATAGGAAAATCCTTCAAGTATTGATTTGTTCATGCATCGGAGCGCTATCCTGAAGCTTTTCTCTCCATCTGCAGGCTTTGGCAGCAGAGCTATGTTCTCTATCAAAGAGTCACTTTCCCATTTATGTTGTGTATTTTCCATTTAAGTTCCTAATTGCTTAACTTCATCCACAGAGGACAATAGGCTATTTTCCTACTTGGTTTCTGTTCTTTTTTTTCTTTTCCCCTTGTTCCAGTTTTTTCACTGAGCCACTTTCTCTTTCTGCCAGTATAGTGCTTGTCCTAGCTTAAAAAATGATAATTTTACTTTCAGGAGTGTCACTCATTTCTATTCAGCCTAAGCATCATTTTATGATAAGCACATCCCAATTCAGTGCGATCTGATGTATGCTTGCTAAAAGGCGGGGGAGTCTGTGTTTCCAGCACCTGTACGGACACCTCCAACAAGTCCAGGCAATCTCTTCTGAATCGAAGAAAAGCTGTCAAAATCCATTTTCAACAAAGTCACCTTAGACTTACATCTTCACTGCCATAGCTGTAAACAGCTGTGGGGAAAAAGTAGGAATGGGATTTGGTGTAGACTATGTAGTTTCCTGAAACTTAACCTAAATAGAGCCGGAATTTTATTCAGCTTGGGGTATTGTTGTAGGATCCTTCACAAGCCTGATGGAAATTCCTGTGTTTGTCTGTATATGCTGCAGTCAGACCTTCCATGCACATTGCAAATACAAATATTGTTGGGAAGTAGAACCTCAGTTTCCTGGGTTTGGAATTACATTGCTTCCAGAAAAGCCAGTAAATCACTCTTGGTTGCACTAATCAAGCAAAACTTCATCTCCAGATACTGATAGAAAATTTCAGATATTGATTGTGACAGTGGTTACAAGAATGAATGACATGGCTTTCCATCATTTCCTTTCCCACAGAAAGAATTCCAGTACCTAACAAGTAATTCATTGCCCAGTTCTTGATTTTTCCAAATAAATCATGGATTACACCTCAAAAGGCTTTCAGAAGAACAGACAATTGAAAGAGACCTACCTGCGGTTTAGGTGATCCATATCAGCATAGAGAGCAGATACGCAAATTGAGTATGGTCGCATCCCAAAAGAGATCCTGTTTGGGATTCTTGTTGCTACTGCTGACAAATTTTCCCTGACTGGCACAAATGTTCAGTACTTTTTTCAGTTGTATATTGAAGAGTGAATGCAAAGAGGCAATGACAATGCAAAACTCCCCAGACTTGCAGTTCTGCTTTCCTTCTCAAGGGGATTTGTCAAGGACATAGGTATTTCTAAGCGGAGGTTCTTTTGATATTTTTCTTTAAGAGAATGCCTGAAATAACCAGTAACTCTTCAGTAACAGCTGACTCTTTTTCAGAAGAGCAGATGAGTGTCATCATAGAATGGTTTGGTTTGGAAGGGACCTTAAAGATGATCTAGTTCCAAGCCCCCTGCCATGGGCAGGGACACCTTCCACTAGACCAGGTTGCTCAAAGCCCCATCCAACCTGG
>JANHGO010005206.1:0-23466 GCA_024606505.1 Aquila spilogaster
CTGCCCCAGGTGGAGCCTTCCCCCCCAACCCCGGCCCTTCCCTTCCCTTCCCTCCGCCATCCCCGTACCGAGGTTGGGCATCTCCCACCGCGCCTCCCGCTGGGAACCGCCGAGCCCCTCTCCCGGGGATGCTGGGGAGAGGCTTTGGGGTTCCCCCGAACGAGGCCTCCTGTGACCTCCAGCCGCTCCCCCGTAGGGTCCCCCCGGGGCTGAGACAAAGCAGAGGCAGCGGCAGGTGGGTGCGTGGCCGAGGGATGGGTGTACGGCCGAGGGCTGGATTCCCATTATGGGCTGGCTGCGTGGCTGGGAGCCCCACGCTGGATTCCCATTTTGGGGTCCCAACGTATCGCATCCCGGCCACGCCTGCGGTGCCGCGGAGGTCGGGGGGCTCCGTGGGGCTGTGCTTTGCTGCTGCATTGGGTGTGGAGGTGGTGGGAGACGTCCGGACGGTGTTTGTCTGGAGCAGTGGATGAGGCACCATTTATTAAGTTGGAGTTTTGGGAGATGACTCATGGGTTGGCCGGCTATACATCGTGATATTTACAATATGGGAGCTTGGCATAAATAGGACTATTTACGTTGCAGCGGAGAGCGCTAGCCAGCTATGCTATTCAAATGAGCATGGTATGGTTTTAATTAGGGGTTGGGGGGGGGGAGTGATGAGCGCGTTTGTGGGAGCACATGTCCACGTGGGATGTGTGGCCTGAGCTGCCCACAGCAGCCACGTTCACAGCGGTGTTCGTGCTCACAGCCCTTGGCCACACTGGGAATGGGGGCCAGGAGCCTCCTGCGGGGATGTGGGACCCCATCAGGAGATGCTGGGTGGTATGGGATCATCTTGTGCTTGGAAACAAGAGGAACGGATTGACCATCCCACCACCGTGTCTGCGGGGCTGGGTGTGCGGATGCTTGTTCCAAGGGATGGGGAAGAGATGTCCGTGGGTGGGGAGGTCACCGAGGTGATGGACGTGAGATGCGCTCCCAGCAGTGGGGGTGCTGTGGGGTGAGAGCTGAAGCTCCATCTCCATCCAGGGTTCAAGTTCCTCACATGAGGTTCGTTGTGCTGTATCCTTAAGCGTGCTGTGTGTGTCTCGGGGTTGTGCGAGCCGTGCCCTGGCCTTCCTCCCCTTCTGCAGAGCCGATGCGGCAGGAGAGCGTGGGCTGAGCTCCCTGGGTGCCCCTCTGCTCCATCCTTCCCTTTGGGAGCTGCCGTTTCAGGTGCAGCGTCCATCTGCTTCTCCTGATGCTCCGCGCCCCGTTGGCATGGGCAGCGACTCCAACCGTGGAGCGATGACCAAGGGCATGGCAACTGGTGGTGGCAGTGTCACTGTCGCTGTCTCTGGCACGTTCCCCACCACGTCCATGGCCAACGTGGGAAGAGTAGGGCTCATCCAGCTCTATTCTGGTGATTTGCCCAGGGAACCTTCCTCCTGAGCCCTGTTTTCAGCTCTGCTCCAGAGCTTCGCCGTAATGCTGGTAATTTCACTTGTCTCCTCTGTGCCTCAGTTTGCCTAATTACAAGGCGTAAAATAATACACGCGTCCCTCCCAAGGGAGCTGCGAGGTTTTGTTAATGAACATGACAAAGTGCTTTGGGATCCGTGGTTGAAAGCAGAGTGAGAATGCAGCCTTAGTCAGTGCGCGTGTGTGCGCGGTGTTTATTTATCTACATGCTTTATATTTCTCTGTACACTATATGTTCTCGTGCATTTAGCAAACCTTAATTAGAAACAAAGCCGATAGGGAAGGGAATATAAACAGGAGTGTGCATGGAAATTGGAAGTTGATTGCTCGCTGGCCGGCAGAATGTGTGTCCCGGGCTCGGGAGGAGAGGCTGTTGGGGTAAAAACATCTCTGCTGAAAGGAAATGTGAAAAGAACGCGAGGCATAAATCAATATGGAAAACAGGGAGGTGGATGACAAGGTACATAAAGCAGAGGGTGAGAGTTGCGTGCAGTTGTTCAGGCGGTCGCAAGGTATCTATCTGCGGCTGAGAAAGTTCAGGCTCACGGAAGGAAAGTTTTTTTTTTGGGTGCATGTTCTTTTTGTTTTAAAAGAGAAATTCAAGAACAAAGGAGCGCTGGAAGGGTCTGGATCCCGCACCGCACCATTGGTAACAGTGCTGCTATCGCTGACGGCCCTCTTTGTGCCTCTGCTCGCATGTGCTGCTTGCGTGGCACGGCGTATCTGGAGCAGGGATGCTTCCAAGGTATTTTGGGGGGGGGGAGATGAGGATGGGAGCTGTGCGTTCTCAGATCACACGCCAGGGGAAGAAAATGAAGGCACTCTTCACCCCTCTCTGGAGTTAACTTTTCGTAAACCTTGCAGCGCTGGCAAGTTTCCCGAGGGCTGGAGGAAAGCCAGCTCCGTGCCAAAAAACGTGGAAGGAGAAATGAGATGGCCCTCCTGTCTACCAGGGCACGGCTGGCCCCGGAGCGGGGCTGTGGGCTCCCAGGGCTGGGATGTGGGGCGGGCAGGGGTCCCATTGCTGCTGCAAGCTGGAGGCGGGAGCTGCTTGTTCGTGCATAGTTGTCATGGAGTGTAATGTATATAAGACACATTATGCACTTATTGCACTGCGTGCACACGCTTGAGGTATGGTATGCTGTGCTCTGTGTGTGTGTGCTGTAGCATATTGTAGTGTTCGAGTGCAGTCTTCCCTCTCGTGCCCGTGTGGCCCTGGAGTGACCCATCGCGGAGCTCTTCCACCACCTCCTCCAGCCCCAGAGGCAGAGGAGCAGTGCCAATTAGCTCGGCGCTTGGTTTATCCGGTGCTGAGAGCGGGCTGGAAACAAACACTGTCAAACTGCACTGAGGGGTGGAGCGGAGACCTTGATTTTGGGTCTGCGATACCTCTCTGTGTGCTCTGCCTTCCCCCGGAGCTCCATTCCCTGGGTTAATTTTTGACGAGGTGCATGCTGCGTTGCTGGGGCGGTTGGGAGTAGACCGATACGCTGGTGCCCGGTTCAGATATCCACGTAGTAGTTGAGGTTGAAGGGGCTGCTTCTCCGCTTCTCCCAGTTGCTCCCAGTCCCTGCTGTAATTCCACATAGGTTCATCCAAGCCCAGGGAGGCGATGCTGGAGGGAGATGCCCTGGGAACAGGGCTATGAGAAGCCAGGCATGGGGACATGGCTTGGAGTGGCACGGCTCCAGTGCCACCCGTGTACTGGGAGCACTCTGGAGAAGGCCTTGGGGTGATGCAGGTGGAACTGTGCCTTGGGGGTGGTTCTGAGGGGCTCTCCCCCGTGGCTGGGAGTGGGGGTCTGCTGTGCTGGAGGATCTGCCTGCACTCGTTGTTTGTGTACACATACCTGCAGCGGCTGTAAAGAAGGGTGGACACCGGTGTAACTGCAAAACCTGCTGGAGAAGCTGGGTAAATACTGGGTCCTCGGCTTTCTGCTTTTGTGCGAGCGCAGCCGCGGCGGTGATAAATGAGTTTGAGTCCACTGCTCCTGCCCTAACATGCACCCACAGCCTGGCCACGCCACGCCGGGCTGAGAGGTGGGTGCCTGTGTGTGAGCCTGGCTTGGACAAGTCGGATTTTACCATAAAAAACTCAGTGAGCTCTCACCTTCTTCTGGCTCGCTGGAACGCGAGGGTGGAACACAGCTGCCCGTTCCCTGCTGCGTGAAACAGGGAGATCCTCGAAGGCAAAAGTTCAGCAGTGAGATAAGGGGGGAAAGATGGGGCCTCCTGTGATAACGGGCTGACGTGTGCAGGACCTGGCACTCGCAGCGGGGATGTGGCTCTTCGGGGCTTGCAGAGATGTATCAATACCAGGATTTTATATTGCTGTCGGGTGTCTGTGCTGGAGAATGGGAGGTGATTTGTGCCAGGGTGCGGGCACCGGAGCTGAACAGCGTGGAGGTGAGGGAGTACGCGAGCACCGCGCCGTGCTGTCAGCCCCTCCCTGAATTTCCATGCTCGTGGATGGAGGAGCAGCGTTAGATCTCTGTTACCCCTCTGACCCGAGTCGCGGCACTGATTGCCAAACGTTAAGGGAGATTAAACAGGCAGCGAGGGCAGAAAACGCGGCTATAATTGCAGATGGTTCTTGCCTCCGTCGAAACTGGATAAATGTCACAAAGGGGCGTTATTCAGAAATTACAGTTTTAGTGACTGTGAATAATTGCAGCTCTTCAGAGAGCCCACGAGAGGAGGATCTCTTGATGTAGTCCCGGCGCGGTGTGAGGCACAGGACCGGCTCCATGGGAGCAGCTGTGCTGCAGCTCAGTGCTGTCTCCAGGTGGGAAGGAGGAAGGGCTGTTGAGCTCCAGAAGTTTATGAAGCTTTATTAATTAGGTCTGGGAAATTGCCTTCTTTTCACTTTCAGGCCTTACCTGACTCAGGGGCAGACATCGTGTCTGCAAAATCACAGCATATCCCCCCATATCACTGGAGGCAAAAGGATGTTCTTCAGGATGCGGAAGTGATGTCTGAAAGAGGAAAACAGAAAAGACATATGAAGTGTGGCACGGTGGATGTGAGCCCGTGTATGGCGGAGCGAGGGGAGTTTTAAGAATAACTTGTGGGAAAAAAAGAAACACAAACAAACCCAAAACCAACAGAAAAACAGAACTGGGAAATCAGAGGGGGCGAAGTTAAAAATCATCAGAAAAGAGCACTCGGGGACAGCTTAAATTTCTCCCTTTGAAACGGCAGTGTTTGGGGATGGGGGGTTTGCCGGGGGACTGCCCCACTGCCGAAGCGTGGGCAGAGGAGGTCACATTTTATAGAGTAAATGGGGAAAATGGATGTTGGGGCCGGAGCAGACAGGGCACGCATGCTTTAAGGAGAGCTCCCTGGGTGATCTCGGTAGCTCCAGACTAGTAATTTCAGAGGAAGGGCTCTCTTATGGATTAAAATCTGCTTAAAGAAGGGGAAACAAAGAGTCATTTTTCCCAATGGATGGGGGTCAGCGTGAGGCTTCTGCTTTGCGATGTATTTATAAGTGTGCGAGAAAGGGGTGGGAACTCTACGGCAAGAAAGTTTGCAGATTATACGGAATTATTCAGGGGGGTTGGAACTTGGATGTTCTTTAAGGTCCCTTCCAACCCGAAGCATTCAGTGATAAAAACAACAGTTGTCTTTAAAATACTGTAAAAGGATCTCATGACACTGGATAACCGGGCTATAAAGTGGCAGATTATACGTAGTCAGCGATGAATGAGAAGGGATTCACATGGAAAAAATTACCCTAAACCCATGCATGCACAGTGGCGGTCTTTAAATTACTTATTAGCATTTTACGAAAGAGATCTTAAAGTCATTGTGGATGGCTCTTTGAAAGCATCGGCTCAGAAGAGGGTAATGCTGGGAAAGGACAGAGGTGGCTGTACAGTGGAGGTGGATGGACCTGGGATGGGGTGTGTAAGAGGCGGTGATGGGGCGGTGTGTTGTATTTTGCCTCTCGGCGTTGTGTTCTGGAGGGGCACCAAGAGGTGGAGGAGCGCGTGGATCAGGGCAGAGCACCCCGCTGAAGGCAAAGCGTGGAATCGTAGAATGGTTTGAGATGGAAGGGATCCTAAAGACCAACTGGTAGTGTACAGGGACACCGCGGCTCCGTCAGGTGCTCAGAGAGGGCTCTGACCTCGGGTGTCTCCAGGGATGGGGCATCACCACCTCCCTGGGTATGGAGGGGGTTCGTGTCGCTCTGTTTTGATCACTGCTGCGGCCGTGGACCCTCCTGACCTCAGTGTGGAGGATCTGAGCCTTACGCAGGGCCGGTCCTGCTGCCTGGGTCTCGCCCTCCTTGCTGGGGAGCCTGGTGGGGCTTAGTGGGGTCTCTTAGAGGGTTTCCCAGCTGAGCCAGACTCTGAGGCTTTGCGTGCTGTGGTGTGGATGTGTTTCACACCCCTCGTGCTGCCTGCCCAGCCCGGGGCACGCCGTGCGGCCTTGCTTTTTTGGTCAGCCTGGCCGAGGCATGAGGTCATCTGGCAGACACCTCGTAGCACTTTTCTCCACCCTGCCCCACGTGTCAGGGCGCCGGGGCCTGCTATGGGGTGCAGGCCTGCTTTAGGCGAGCTGAGGGAGCAAGGCCTGCTGCAGGAGGAGCCAGGCCGCAGCGAGGCCTCCGCCATGTGCAGGGCCGCGCTCCCGGGGTCAGAGCCGTCCTGGTCCCCGTGGGCCCCAACCCCGTGGGTCAGGGGTAGCGAACGGCCCCAAGGTGGAGGGGACGGCATGAGCAGCGCGGGCTGTGCTCCGAGGGCCAGACAAAGGGAACAATGGGCTCGGCGGCCCCGTTCCTGGGCTGCTTGTGGCTGGCTGCCGAGCCCGTGGGGTGGGAGAGGAGGGGGCGGCTGTGGGGTGGGCAGCGAAGGGCTCGGCTTCCCTGTGCTCCCACGTGGGCTCTGAGGGTCTTCCCCGTGCTCTGCTGGTGCAGGGGAGGGGGAGAGCTGTCCAGACCCTCTGTGGGTTTGAACGACTTCAGCAAAGGGATGCAGGAGGGAGGAGGCGTCTCCGTTCTCTGCAGCACTGATGCACGGGGGCCATGGGAAATGTATGTGAAGTTTCCCATCCACAGACATCGTTGTATGGTCTTGAAGGTTCTTATCATGCAGTGGTTTGAGTTGGAACTCCCCAGCAATGGGCAGGGACACCCACAGCTCCATCAGTGCGTAGAGCCCTGTCCAGCCTGACCTTGGGTGTCCAGGGGTGGGGCACCACCACCTCTCTGGGCAGCCTGTGCAGTGCCTCGCCACCCTCACTGTAAAAAACTTCTTCCTTATGTCCAATGTAAATCTGCCCTCTTTTAGTTGGAAACCACTTCCCCTTGTCCTGTCACAACAGACCCTGCTGAAGAGTCTGTCCTCTTCATTCTTACAGCCCCTTTAGTTACTGGCAGGCCACTCTCAGCCCCCCTCAGAGCCTTCTCCACTCCTGCCAGGCTCATTTCTGCCTGGATCCACTGTTCTCCGCTCCCTCCAGGCATGGGACGGTGGCTGGTGCTGCTCGGAAGGAGATGACAGCGTGCTTCATTGGGGCCCTGCGCAGCTGGGTGTGGATAAGAATCATTAAGGTTGGAAAAGAGCTCTAAGATCACGCAGCCCAACCATCCACCTACCACCAGTATTGCACACTAAGCCATGTTCTTAAGTACTACATCTCCACGTTCCTTGAACACCTCCGGGGAAGGTGACCCCACCACCCTCCTGGGCGGCCTGTTCTACTGCATGACTACTCCAGGAGAGAAGAAATTGTCCCTAATATCAAACCCGAACCACCCCTGGCACAACTTAAGTCTGTTCCTTCTTGTCTTATAGCTGTTACCTGAGAGAAGACACTGACCCCCACCTCGCCACAACCTCAGATATTCCTTCTGAGAATTGGGCTTCAAGCCTCTGTCTCATGAGATGCATCCCATTCTTGCAAGCTCAGCTTTTGGGGTAACAGAGCTTATACTTAATACAGCAGTTTTTTGGGGATATGCTAGTGAAAAGTTGCTTGCGTTTGTGCCCAGCGTTCGATATCTGTGTTGGGCTGTATGGGGTGGGGGTGATGTGAATCCCCATTCTGATTGAGGAGGATGGCGTGGTCCCAGACAGTTGCAACCAGAGGGGTGATTGCAGCACGAGGAATGAAGAGAGAGAGCTCAGGAGAGGTTTGTGCAGCGGTGTGAGCCTGCAGGCTGTGCGCACCACATGCTTGGGTGTGAGATAGGCTGGAACACGTGAGGGGTCACATCTTGCTGTGTCGAGGTTACAGTCGCGTTTTATGATTTGCTTTGCTTGTAATCCTGTTTCCAGGCTCCACAACTGTAACTCGGAAACCTTTACCGCGAGCCTCACTTAATAAATCTTCGCCTTGTTTTACTTTTTAAGCCTCCCCGGTATCAGGGGACAAAGCGAGCAGGAGAAATGCATGAGCTGGGGGCAGCGCAGAGGGAATAGAACAAGGTGTACGAAGTGGCTGGGTGCGCTGCCTGCAGGGAGAGAGCGCTGGCTGGCCAGGCTGCAGAGAGTTAATTGTGGTACACCAGCTTTGGGGAAAGCATTTCCTGCAGCGTGTCTCTCCTGCAGGATCCTGCACCCCACGAGCTGCGTGCTCGCCTCTGCGGAGCGCAGGTGGCGGGTTTTGTGCCTGTTTGCAGCCTTTGTACGCACGCCCCGGCTTGCAAGCTGCATGCGTGCACACTGAGATAGCACCTGCGTGCTGAGTGCAGGCAGACAACACGGCTTGCTGAGCTCCGGGAGGAAACTCAAGCTGGTGATGTGATTTGTGCCTTTTGGAGGGGGAGCGGAGAGCGGCTGGTGCTGCTCAGGACATGGGGATGGCTGGCATGCACTTCTGTCCTGGGGACAAAGCCTCACTCCTCTTACCTAGCTCGCAGTGTTGCTAGATAGCCCCAGTGTAACTGGGACCTTCTGGGCTTCTTGGGTCCTCAGCACATGTTAGCACTGCTATGGAGGCTTGGAAAGGATAAACACAGAAGCGTGCTTGATGCCGTGTGGAAGTCCCCTGACAGCAGCCACATAGCAGAGCAGCAGGGGCACTGGCATGGGTTGCAGGAGCAGGCGGTGCCAGCTGCTCCGGAGGGGAAGGGGTGCGTGTAGGACTGCTGCTGTACCTTCGGAGATGCTCCGAGTCCTGTGCCGTGTCCTCGGACAGATGCGGAGCAGTCGGGAGCAGGGTAGGCATTGGGAAGGTGCTAATTAGGATGTTGGCAGTGTTAGTAGGGGTTGGTGTCTGGCTAGTGGGAGGTGTTGCGCAGGCAGTGCAGGGGCTGCTCTCTGTCACTCTCAGCATAATCTCCAAGCAGCAAGCAGGTCCGTGGGTGGGACAGAGCCTGGGGCAGCTGGCTGACATGGCACAGGTGGCCAGGTCTGCTCTGAGCATCTCATGGTGGGGAGATGCCTGCTTCAGGTCACTGTGCTGCACTGATGCACGTTTTCTCCTCCTGGCTCTTCACCTTCCTTCCACCAGGGCTGTAGTAGAGATGGAGAGAAGTTGCTAACGATGCCTTTTTTCTTTCCCCCTGATGTCAAACTCTGTGCCTTCAGATTGAATAGCTGCCATGAGATTTTGCTGTGACTGACACCTGTTCTGGCTGGAGAGCGACAGCTTTTGATAAACACAGATCCTCTGGAAGCACGGAGCTCGCTGGCAGCTGCTCCCGTTTGTCATCTGGGTCTCTGTGCTTGGGGCTGGCTGATGTGGCCCGGTGGGTTTGGGGCTGCAGGAGGTTTGGGAGCGGCACGTTGGAGAAGGAAGCAGTGCCAAAGAGGGACCAACAGAGCCGGTGCCTCCCAGGTGGGGTCTCATGCCAGAGGAAGCGAAGCGGGTCACCCCCAAGCAGAAGTCTTGCCTTGTAATTTGCGTGGCCTAAATATGACCTGGGCTCCCTTTTGTGGGTGCTGAGCCCTTGGAAAGCTGACCTGGCATTTTACCACGTGTCTGGGAGGTCCTTGGTGTGTGGGCTATCCGGGGAAAAATTAAAAACGGGAATTACTCGGCGGCTTGGGTGTCCTGCTGAGGTCAGCCCTGGGTGTGCCGTCCATTGGCCTTGAGTTGCTTGGTGGCTGGAGGTGCTGAGAAGGGTCGACTCCTTCTGTGGGTCTCCTGGCAGGGATCATCCGGACTCCGGAGGAGCACGGTCCCCTCCTTTGGGCTCTCAATGTCTGGGTGGTGCCTTTCCTCTTGGCTGCATCTGGGCTTGGGTGTGTGTAGCGTGGGCAGCCCCAGATGTTTGAGGGCTCTTCCACTTTCCCCTCCTGTCTTTCCCCATCAGAGGGCATCCCTACTTCCTCAACCAGCGTGTCTGACAGCACCCAGCTCCTCCCCAGCACCGCGCGGGGCTCCGCAGCCGACAGGTTGTCCCTTGTCATCTCTCATCGTCATCCAGCGGCCTGAACACACTACATTTCATCAACGCTCCCATCTCTCTGCACGGGGTATGTCCGGGAGTCTAGGCTCAGTGCATTGCTGGAGGGATAAACCACACAGATGCTAATGGCATCGGGCAATAGCATTGGGAAGCACTCGCGAGCCTCCTCCCGTTGGCTGCAGGAATGTACTGCAGGCTCGTGCTGGACCAAAATTAAACTGCTGTCTAAGCCCCGTCCCACATAAAGGGACCGGCTGTGCACTGAGAGACATGTCCCTTTTCTGAGGATGCTCGAGGCAGGGGTTCTGAAGTTGGGACGTCTTTCGTTGGATTATGATCATGTAGAAAAAGGGTTTGACATCGGTGTGCTCCAGAGTTTGGACTCTGAAAGGCCACCGTACGTGGCCATGGGTCAACAGAAGCCTTGGGAGCCCACCTGGAGCAGGTGCGTGCTGGCCCTAGGGGGATGACCTTAGCTGGGTAGCATGAGGGCAGTCAAACTGACAGGCGAGTCAACAAAGCAAAAATAAAATGAAGTCTTTGTTCTGTAACCGTTCTATAACAGTAAAACAAAACAAACACTGTGTTGGAACTGCCTGAAGATGCTGGCTTGGTGCCCACTGGTTCTTACATGTTCTGCTCTCTGAAATCCCACCCACCAGCCCACTGAGACGGTCCCTACTCATCTGGTGTTCCTAACCCTGCTCCCCAGGGAAACGTGAGAGGCTCAGGCCATGTGTGTGATGGCAGTGTGTGAGCTGAGGTGTTCTTTTCCCCATTTTATTCAAAATGAAGCCTTCTGACCAATAGTAAAATGTTGGGTTTGGTTGGTATCTTAGGTTGGAGGCCGTGTGCTGGGCCTGGGACTGCTGCTGAGAGAGATGGATATGGAGCCTCTGTGAGACTCGAGTGCATATTTTTGCGAGAGCCGCTGCATCTCCCATATCCAGCTTCTGCTACCCAGAATGAGTCCCGGGGGAGATCATCCTTTGTACCGCTCTGGACTGCGGCTTGAGATCAGCACGGTGACTGCCACACTGCTTTTATTTTGGTCTCTTGAGACAGCAGAAGCTGTCGGAGGTGCGAGCGGTGATGCTTGCAGCGGGAGCAGCCGTGTCACCGATACGGCAGCAGGGCCCAGCGGTCTTTAATGCTTGGAATAGTTTTCTCGCTTGCATTTGCAGGGCTCCGACAGGGATGAGACTTGCGGGTCTCCATGGTTTTATGTGCCATGGGACTGTGCCAACAGTTTAATCACAGCTGAACCCTCATAGAGCGGCATAAAAAATGCTGTAGTTGGGATTAGGTTACCCATCCTTCCTATAAAAGACTCTATAAACAGTCCATCAAGCCCAAGAATTCCTCTGTTGGCTGTGAGGTCCTTTGCTCTTAATGGGTCTGGCATTTGCTTTGACTGAGTCTTTTGGCGGGGGGGGAGGAGGCAGCATGTTAGAGGAGCCCCCAAAGAATGGCTTTTCTGCTTGCATTAGTGGGGGAACCCAACTGGGCTGACTTGGCAGAGGCGGTGTTGGATGTCAGTAGAGCTGGCTGGGGCTGCAGGGGGTAAGAGGCAGTGGTGACAAGCCCAGAAGGCACTGACAGCAGCAGCTGCTCCCTCCCCATTGCTAGGGGATTTTTCAGGATGGATTTGCCATTTGCTGGGGCACTGGGGAGTGCTGCCTACCCTTGGGGTGGGCAGGGGCCTGAGAATGTCCCTTTCTCATCTTCCAGCACATCTCCAACCTTTTTTTTTTCTGCTGTAGGTTGAGCAAGTTCCCTAAAACTCTTGAAAACCCTAAAACAAAGGCTGGGCACCGAGCAGTGTCTTTGTAGCATAGTAATTCCAGTGTCACCCTTGTGTATGACACCTGCCATTGAAGAGCCCCCATTCAGTAGCACTTGGTGGAATGCGTGTGGTGAAATTAACAGGTTGGATATTAGGTTTTCAGGTTGGATGTCAGGAAGAATTTCTTCTCAGGAGTGGTCAGGCACTGGAACAGGCTGCTTTCCCTGGCAGAGGGGTCACCATCCCTGGAGGTGTTTAAGGAAAGGGTGGATGTGGTTTAGTGGGTGCTATTGTTGGTAGGTGGGTGGTTGGACTGAATGATCTTAAGAGGTCTTTTCCAGTCTTAATGATTCTATGGTTCTTACAGTGATCACACTCCTGCTCTTGGAGCAGTGGAAGTGAAGGAAGAGTGGCCATTTCTTGAGTCGTGTCCTTACAGCTGTTCCTCAGTTCTGCATCCGCTTTTCCAGGCGACTGTGCAGGGGGAGCTCCTGTCCTGCTGTGCTGGAGCTGGGCAGGAGGTGCAGGGGTTCTCCCCTGCTCCCTGTCCCTTTGTCACTTGGACCACCTGGCTGGTTCTTACTTCTTCTGACCCCCAGCAGCAGTGGCTTCAGGGGCGTTTGTGGGATGAGCACAGATTTGTGAGCATTTCCCAGCATGCTTTATATTATTTATAGGCATAGGGTCTTGCCCCTTCCCCAGCTTGCCTTAAAGGATGATTTGATCAATTGGAATACTGGAACAAAAATGATAGTTGTAATGCAAGCTAATGTAAGCTGCTAGGAAGACCCCCTCAGATAGCATCCTGCAGAGGGCAATTCAGTTCACCTGTCTAGGATGGCTATTTTAGATCTTCCTACACGTCCTCCGAGGCTCTTCTCTCTCTGTCATTACTATCTGTAGAAAATTAACAACTCCATTAGAGCAGAAGCATTATTTTTCCATATGGCTAACATCAGGGGAGGTGAATCCCACATCCTTTACCTGAGGATGCTCTGCGAGTCTGGGAGAGCAACAGATATTTCAGCATGGATTTCCTTCATCCCTCTCCAGCTGTAAGGTGAAAATGAATGTGGGGCCAGATCCTGCTGAACCCACTGAGGTCGGCGGAGCTGGGAGCAGCTCTATGAAGCCTGCCAGCTAGTCAGCTCGTAATCCCTTCAGCATGTTCTTGGTGATCGGAGGAGTGCTGCTCTGCGTCCCCGTGCCACCGTCACGCCTCCTGGTTCAGCGCTCTGAAAGCCTCTTGCCTCTACACGGTTACCCTTACCAATCAGTCTTGTAATCTCAGTGAAGAATGAAATCAGATTTGTTTGACAAGGCGCGTTTCCTGTAGAAGTATGTTGACTGGTGCTAATTATACTCCTGTTCTTTAATTCTTTATGATTTGAATTACAGCAGCATTTTCATTATTTTCCCAGAAGTGATTTCAGCCTGAGCGAGACCTTGAATGCTCACGATTTCACTGCATTGTAATCACAGTGCATCTGCTGAACTTGATCATAAAATCATAGAATCTCCAAGGCTGGAAAAGTCCTCTGAGATCATCCAGTCCAATGTCCCCCTACCACCAGTACTGCCCACTAAACCGTGTCCCTTTGTACCACATCAAAACGTTTCTTGAACACCTCCAGGGACCATGACTCAGCCACCTTCCTGCACAGCCTGTTCCAGTGCCCAACCACTCTTATGGAGAAGAAATTTTTCCTAATATTCATCCTGATCCTTCTTTTGCACTGAGATGCTTCTGTATATTGTCTTTAAGGGCTCACCAGTTTTCCTTAACTCTTCTCCCATTCATCCTTTCATAGAATGGCTTAGGTTGGAGGGACCTTAAAGATGGTCAAGTTCCAGCCCCCTGCCATGGGCAGGGTTGCCAGACACTAGATCTGTCTTTCATGGGATCCTATTTGCTGATTCTTGAAGCCTATTGACTCTGTCCCTGTGAGGTGTGTCTGATTTTTTTAGGGCTTTCTCCCAGTTCCCATCTCTGCACTAAGGGGCATGGTTAGTGGGCTTATGGTTGGACTGGATAACCTTGGAGGTCTTTTTTAACCTTAATGATTCCATGAGTGGTTACGATGGAGATGGGTTGATGGTTGGACATGATGACCTTAGAGTTCTTTTCCATCTGTGATGACTCCATGATTCTGTGGTTCTGTTATGATCTCTGCTGCTTCAAAGCTGATTGTCCTCTACCTTGTGTTTTTGTGGGGCTCGTGCATCTGCACCTCACGCTGCTTTCAGCAAGTGGCCAAGACCTTTTGGAAGTCTCCTGCCTTCCTGAGTGCTTCTGAGCTTATCTCAATTCCTTTTGGCAAAGGAGACACTGGAAGCATAGGACTGGAAATACATGGGTAGGTTTGCTCCACTGCCCAGTTTTTCATGCCAGCGCTGGAGAAGGTCCGTGGAGATTTCTTGTGGTTTTCTTCCAATTAGAAGTTAATGACTAGTCCCAGAATTTGATTTTTCAACCTATTGTCGAGATGTCTTACAGGAATTTCACGTGGCCATGGTTCCTTGGGCTTGTTTATGGAAGTGTCATATCTGAAATGTCCAGAAATGAAAAGAAATGATGGCTGTTGGCCTCTCATAGCCCTGTCTGTGTAGAAATGAGCTGAGTTGTGGTCTCGATGCATTCTTTCAGGTTGTGGCCAAAGGCTTAGTTATTTTCTGGGTGCTTCCAAATGGTATGTGCGATTTTTAGAAGGATTGCGGTCAAACAATCCTTAGGTTGTTAGTTATGTATGAGCTGAGGAATCCTTCTGCTAACAGGAGGCAGCAGCCCTGTCCTCCTGAGGGGCTATGGATATTGCATCCTACTTTCCTAATAAACACACAGGCTGGTTGGCCGTGGACATCCTTCACAAACTGTTACAAAGAACTGCAGCAAAGGAAGCTCTGGTTGGATGAAAAGCAAAAAAGTGAATGTTTCTCTTTCTTCTTGGTTGACTCTGCCTGGAAATAATTTTTAAGATTTGGGAAATTATTGCAATTGGAGCATCAGAGAAAGGCGTTTTGGATTTGGCCTGTCCTCCCTTTGGCCAATGTAGACTGTGATCACCAGTGCTGGGACAGTTACTTGCTTCCAGTCCAATGATTCAGCCCTCTTTCCGCATCATTATGAGGTACGAAACTGTAGACCTCGGGGTCTTTAATGTATTTTGTGCATTAAAATTATGTAACGAGCCTGTCCTCACCGATTGCAGGGCATGGTATAGTATAATGATGACAGATATTGACAGGTACCAGAGGCACCAGTGTTTCAAAACAGTGTAGGAAGCAGAAATCTGGTGGTGAGAGCCGAGTTGTTGGCTCTGTGTCCGTCACATGTATTTGATGGTTTCTCACCAGGGGGAATCTCGGGTGGTTTGGGGCTGTGAGAGTTCAGTTGACTTGATGTATTGCTGCTGCTTAAGGAAAAAGAGTCATTTTAACATCTGAAATCATGCCCCATCCTTGGCTGTGCCCAATGCCATGAATGGGGCCCTGGGGGCCTGATCTGGTGGTGGGCAAGCAGCCCACGGCAGAGTGTTGGAACTCGATGATCTTTGAGGTCCCTTCCAACCCAACCCAACCCACTCTATGAGCATGCTGTTAGGACAGGAGACTCCGCCTTATCCCTGCCCTTGTCTTTGTGCATCTGCTGAATTTTTGCTCCGTAACGCAATGGAGAGAAAGCGATGCATTTTCTTTTTTCTTTTTCCACCAACTAAGTTGTAATGCTAAACAGATGGGCATTGTGGCGTAGGCAGAAGGGGTTGTGCTGTCTGTGGGATGGGGTTCCTACTTCCGTGGATGGTAAATGTGGAGATAGGTCTTAATGACGTGGGAGAGCGTTTCCCAGATGGTATTTCCAACCAGGCTTTCTGTGGACCAAATTCAGAACTGTGTGTTGTAGCTCAGCTTGCCAGAAGAAGAGGACATCAGGGTGGCAAACTAAGATTTGGATGAGACAGTGGCTTGTATGGTTGTGTAGGAGCCATTATAGTGGGGAAGTGATTGGAAGCAATGCTTGCTCACCTAGAAGACCCAAGTTTTTTCAGCTCCATCAGTAAAACAAGACATCTCCGTCTTTGATCAGAGTAGGAAATGGTTTGCATATCTGGTGTCCCCATCCCTGAGGCTGAGTCATGGCAGTGGTCAGGGTGGCCGTCAAATCCTGGAAACCTCGAGTGCTGGAGGTCCCCCACTCCTCTGATTTTCCATCTGTCTGAGGAGGCAATATCATAAATAATCTTCTAATAACCAACCTGAGCCTCTCAAGCGCAGACTGCGCAGGGAGAGGTGAAGTCCCCATCCCTGAAGATATTCAAGAGCAGTGGAGATGTGGTGCTGAGGGACATTGTTTATTGGGCGCTATTGGTGGTAGGTGGACAGTTGGACAGGATGATCTCAGAGTTCATTCCAACCTTTATTGCTCTATGATTGTAAGTCACAGTTTATGTTTTGAAGAGGTCTCTAGTGGGTCGTGATGCTCATGCTGGAATCACCTGTTGTTCTCGTTTTATGGAATGAGAGCAGTGACTGTTCTGGTTTTTATGGGATCACGTGCAGCAGGGCACTGATGAAAACTGTGTGTTCCTTTTGTTTCCTTTCAACCTTTCGTTTAGGAAATTGAGTATTTCTAAGAATGGTCAGATTCAGGTTTTAAACCATGTTGTTGTATTTTCTTCTCTTACTCTGCCCCAAATGTTGGCATATCTAAAAAGCATTGACCAATGGCAACAACTTCATTTGGCCATGGATCCTCATGGCCCCAGAGTGCCTATCCTGGGTGTCTGGGGACTGAATGAAGCATCTGGGAGGAGGTGGGAGAGGAGCTAAGCCGTGAGTTGGTTTGAGTAAAGCATTGTACAACCCTCCTGCTGTGCGTGACGCCCAGGACACCTTGCAGAAGAAATGCTGAACACTGTAAGTGTGTCTTAGTTTCAGCAGGTGGACCTGGACCTGAAGAAATGCTCCCTCCGTCCCCGCTCCCACTCCGTGCACCGATCCCTTCCCATCGGCTGCAGAGGGGATTTTTAATAGCCGTTACTCTGTGAAATCGGAAGGCTTGCCGGCTGTGAAATACAAATGATATGTACTAAATGCTGTGTAATGGATTCCACTTGAATCATTTTGTGACTGTGTGTTTCTAATAAAAGGCTTTGGGAGTGAGGCGGGTTCTCTGGCTGGCAGCGGGGCCGAGCAGCATAGCGGCTGGGTGCCATGGGCACTGGGGCCAGCTCCGAAATGCTGGGAACGAATGCCAAGGGATAAACACACAGCAGTGCCCTTTGCAGAGGGCTCTGTTTAGGCAGGGAAATGTGTGGTGTGGGGGAAAAGGGCAGCAGCAGGACTGGCTTTTCATTGTCACGGGACATGGAACTATGCATGAGGACATGCACTGTCTCCTTTTGCCTAGGATGGCAGTAATCATCATAGAGTCACAGCATGGCTTAGGTTGGAAGGGACTTTAAAGTCCATCCAGCCCCAACCCTGTGCTGTGGGCTGGTTGCTGCCCACTAGGTTGCCCAGGGCCCCATCCGTGGCCTTGGGCACTTCCAGGAATGGGGCACCCATAGCTCTCTGGGCAGCAGTGCCAGGGCCTTGCTGCCCTCTGAGTACTGAATTTTCCTTCTAACATTGAACCTAAATGTCCCTCTTTCAGTATACAGCCATTTCTTCTTGTCCTCTCAATGGATAGGAGATGATGGGGAGAGATTGTGCAGAGTCCTTTAGTGTAGAAGAAAGCACGTGAATAGCACTTGGTGCTTGCAAACTGAGGGATGGATATGTCACCCTAAGAGTTTTTACCATGGGGTTCTCAAGCCATTTACATGTACTTGAGGAGCGTGCACGGTGGTTCCCATGGTCTTCCAGGAATGAGATCCCAGCAGCAAGTTTGACCAAGTCCCACTGTGTGTCTGGGAGCAGACCTCGGCTGTGGGGCAAGGGGTGCTAACTGGGAAGTCTTGGCCTTCTACAGTGCTTTCCCCTGGTTGGAAAGAGCCGATCAGATCATAAGCTCCTAGAATCACTAAGATCATGTAGTCCAACCATCAGTCCATGCCTGCGACCCCTAAGATGTTGCTTATGAAAGCAGGACACATCAGGGGGCCCTTTCTTTGGGAAGGGGAGCCTACCCCTGGATGTGGGATTTGCTTCTAGTGTCTACATCCGAAGGAGAGTCAAAATGAAGACATCCCACCTACAGCCATGGCTCAGGGTATGGAAAACCTGCCTGCCATTCGCTCTATCCAGCAGATTAAGGAGTGTCTTCTGCCTTGTCTGCCGGTACTGGCCTGGAGGAAAGGTTGTTAATAGTGAAAGCCTGCTTAATTTAGCAGGGCAGGACTCTGTGGCTTGGAAGCTGGACTAATTCAGACTAGTAGAGGAGCATGTTTTTAATAACGTGTCTAATTAACTGTGCAGCAGCTCACCCAGGGATGTAGTCGATACGCTATTGCTGGTAATCTGTAGATCAAAGGTGACTGATTTCTCGTAAACCCGTTTTGACCCCCACAGCTCTTCCCTCTGGCTAATACCGTCCTGTCTGCAGCGTCCTTGGGCACGTGCTGGGCCGGAGGGCTGGGCAGGCGGTCCCCTTTCTGGCTTTGAAATGTGCGAGCCTGCAGCAGCAAAAGCCCATTCCTTTTGTTAGAGCTCTTCTGGAAGCGCTGGGCGGCTGGGCCGGGCGGCACAGGGCTCCAACCTGGCACAGAGCGGAGCCAGGGAGGGCTTCCTATCCTGGGAAACTTTAATGCAATATTGGATGCTTCCTTCTGAAAGGCTTTGTCTAAATAAACGCGGGGAAGCCCTTGGGCCCACGCTGGGCAGCGTTGGACCAGATGTTCGCGCTTCACCCGGCTGACCTCCGGATCGATGGAGCCGTGAACCGCTCTTTGTTCGCCCGCCGCCGCGCCGGGACACCCGCTGCCATGTCGATGACAACAGGCCCGGTCCAGACAGCCACCAGCCCTACCGCTCCTGGGGGGCTCCTCGGCTCCCAGAGGCCGGTTTGGATGTCAGTCCCTGCTGGGGTGCAGCACCGTCCATGTAGTGAGTGCTGACGGGCTCTGTTTGCTGGAACGTCACTGGGTGCTCTGCCACATCCCAGGTGCTGTGTTTGGTGGTGGCTGAGCAGTTTGGTGCTCTCTCCTATCACCTGTTCTTCTGTGATGCAAAACGTTGCTGCTCCCGCAGCCCTTGCTGAGCCAGGAGCAGTTCCCTATGCAAGGCAGGGACGTCTCGATGTGGAGCAATTTTAGGGCTTTCTCACATGGGTGATCCCATTGGGAAAATCTGTGATATTTGAAGGAAAAAATGTTATCAGAGGGAGAAGTCACTGAAGGTCAGATCATCTCGTTTTGCTCTCGGCCAGCGACTCTGTGGTTGAGAACAGATGGATGCCAGCAGCTACCACCCCTGAGTAGCACAGCATGGCTGTGACCTGCAGGAGTTCCCATCCCATGCCGTGCCATGCTATATCATGTCATGCCATGCCATGTCATCCCACCCCATGCCATCCCACCCCATGCCATGCTGTCCCATGCCATGCCATCCCATGTCATCCTATCCCACCCCATGCCATCCCATCCCATGCTATACCATCCCATCCGCATGTCCAGAACTGCTGCTCCTCCATAACCCCTTTGTGGGTGCTTTCCCAGTCTCCCCATTCCAGAGCTTTGTTCCTTGTGTCTCTCTCAGCTTTTGCTGGGGATGTGTGAGTGAGTGGGATCTGCATGGGTTCCTTCCATGGGACAGCACAATGTGGGGACACGTGGGAGCCACTGCTTGAACTGGGGCATCTTTAAAGGGCAGTTTTACCAAGTTCTTCACGTACCGTGAATCAGAACTGCAACAAGAGTTAATTATTTCCTCCCAGAGGAGTAAACAGAGGGTCAGCCAACAGATTTTTATGCGTCTGTAAATCTCCAGCAGTGTGAGCAGATAGAGGGCCGTGCTGGGGGGTGGCAGCAGCCCCAGGGCCTCTGCTCTGCAGGCAGGACGCAGCAGGAGGTGACGGAAGAACGTGGTGTCCTTCTCTGGTGGGAGAGCTGCTTCCTGGAATCGAGGTGCTTTTCACTCAAAGAGCCTTTTTCCACCTCCGCCTGGAGCAGACAGCACCCAATAGTGGCTCGCAAGGGAGATATTGGGGAGGGTTTCCAGCAGGATGGGTGGATTCCAGCACCCTGTTACGGTGCCCACGTGGCAGCCTGTCCCAGCCAACAGGAGGCTGGTGGCCACCTGGGCTCAGAGTCCTACAGGGGGGGAGAAAACCCATCCACGCGAGCCCTGCACCCTACTGGTGTCCCCAGAGCACCGCTGAGGAATGACTCACGGTCACGTCCTCTTCTTTTTGTGGTCCTGGGGGTTTGGTGCATCCCTGCACAGGAGATCCCCTCCCTCACACCTGTGGGATTCGAGGATCATCTGGAGTGCAACAGCGAGGGGAGGATGGACTTTGCTGCTCCCTCATGTGCTCTCCTCCCGCAGGCATTGATTTATAAGGCTGCTTCATGCTGAGTAGGGGATTCAGGGAGTGCTGCATGGAGGCTTTTCGCCTGATTTCCTGTGTCAAGGCTGAGGAGGCTGTCAGGTAACGCCTCGGTCACTGTGCACACTAAATTTTGGGAGCACATTGCTTTTACGACGCTCAGACAGCAAGCACTGAGCGCTGCAGAGCTGCAGGTGTTTGGTGCTCGGAGGATGCGGTGTCACCCTCGTTGGGCAGCTGCTTCTGTATGTGGGGAGGGAGCAGAGATGCAGATCCCACTGTGTGCCCTATCAGGAGTGCTCAAGGGGTGCAGGCACGCTGCTTCCTTGCAGGGTTTGCATTGCTCTCAGTCCCAGGTCCTCCCTCCCCGATGCTTGCCATATTGTCCTGCTCCATTGGTCTCACTTGCACCAGCAGTGATGTGCATCAGGAATCCATGCCTTCCCTGCACACTTGAGCATCCCACTCTGACTTAGTTCACTTCTGATGCGTTTAGAAGCTTCTCTCCCTTACGTTTGCTGGCGTTAGGTGCTTCACGGGTACGTTAACTTCCTTTAGTCTGCGTTTCATAACTGCTAATTTACCGCTGCCAACTTCCCCCTATTTTTCATTTATACAATATGTTTATTTTTACTGCATTATTTTCTTTTATTCCAAGCCAAGGCAGTTTTTAGCGAGGGATGCCTTCTTTTATGATGGCAGATTTATGAGGTTTTTGGCAGAGCCTTTGTGAGCCAGCTCTAATTGCTCGTCATTGCTTTTGTTTACATATTTTCCCTAATCAATTCTTGCTAATAATCCCTTTCAACTTTTGGAGATTTCCCCCTTTGCACCTCTGAGTGCGTTCCTTATTGGTGGGTGCAGAAATCTGTTCCCCCATATGCGGAATCAGATGATGTTTGTCTGTACCTAGGCAACTGCTCATCTTCGGTTCATTGATCTGCTCATCTTCAGCTGTCAAAATGCGGTCTGCGCCGTGATTGCCCGCATTGATTGTGGTATTTTTGTGTTGGAAAAGAGTCTCCTTAAGTGTCAGTGTCTCCAGGAATATCTCCCAGCAGCGACGCGTGCTCTGCACCATCCCCAGGGGAGGGTTCCTGCCTGGTGCTGCTCCATAGGCTGTTGGCTTCTTCGGGCTGATTTGCAGGCTTGCAGAAACATCTCCAGGATGCTTTCCCCGCTCGAGCACTGATCTGCAGCCCCCACATTGTCAGTGCAGCCCTTGCATGGTATGGCAGCTTCGTGGGCAGTCCCACAGCTGATCCATGCCTGCTTTGGGGCTGCTCCGTTCCACCCTGTTCTCAGGGACGTCTCGCTGTGCCGGGTGGTGTCTCTGGGCTGGCCCAGCACACGGAGCTCCCACGGGCTGTCCTGTGTGTGGAGCTTGGTTTCCCACTTGGAAACACACTTGGGAGTGGGGAGCAAGGACAGGGCCTTTGTAGGGACCTCCGCATGGGAAGATTGTCCTGCCCACCCCGTCATCTCGGCTGTCTCCTGCCTGTGCTATGGAGGAATCATCGAACAGAACCGTAGAATCATGAAGGTTGGAAAAGGCAGCTAAGATCATCCATTCCAACCCACCCCCACCGTGCCCACTGACCACGTCCCTCAGTGCCACATCTCCATGGTTACTGGACACGTCCAGGGACGGGGACTCCCCCACCTCCTATGCCGATGCATCACCACTCTTTCAGAGAAGTTTCTCCTAATATCTCCAACGTG
Organism: Aquila spilogaster; assembly: GCA_024606505.1. Taxonomy (NCBI): domain Eukaryota; kingdom Metazoa; phylum Chordata; class Aves; order Accipitriformes; family Accipitridae; genus Aquila; species Aquila spilogaster. The sequence goes on from JANHGO010005206.1 coordinate 21,818, forward strand.
GGGGAAGGTTAACCGGGTTCTGCACTGTGGGCGGCACTGATGGACGGAGCGCATCGCTTGGGCAGCAGCACCAGCCTCGTGCCGTCCTCCGGCCCCTTGGTTCATCCCGCTGCCAAGGGTGGTTGGATGAGCGTGCAGTGAAAGAGGAAGCCCCTCTCCGCGGTGAGGTATTGAAGATGGAGTTTTCCCGAGGGAGGAAACATTTGCATCTCACTAAAAATACCCACCGCGAACAGCTGCCGTCTCCGACATCGCTTTATCTGCGGCGTGGGGGCCCGCGGAGATGCGGGGTTCACATTTCTGCCGTGGCTGCGCGCTATCCCCCGAGGACACCGATGCGGAGAAACGCCGCCTTAAATGCTGTCCTTGAGAGCTGCGAGAAACGAGTCAGCCCGGGAGCACTACTGCCAGGGATTTCGGGAATCCCTGCGTCGGTCCCGTGGGCTGGGAGCCCAGTTCGGAGCCCCCCGCTGCCAGGGCTGCCTGGGGGGGCACGGTGCACCCCTCCGCGGCTCAGCGCAGCCGAGCCTACAGCTGGCTCCTCTGAAGCTGTTCCCACTTGGGGCTGCCAACCAGAAGCAGATTTACAGCCTGTCAGTAAAAACAGTGAAGAGTGGGAAGACTTGGCTGGCAGGTGAGCGCACGGAGCCAAGCGCGCGGCGCAGAGCATCCCCCCCATCAGCCGTGTGCCCCGGGCTTTTGGTGGAGGGGGATATGGAACGGCCTGGGACCCACTCCTTGTGCTCTGTGCACACCGGGCTCTGTGTGGAGGAGGCAGTGGGGCCTGGGGAGGGGGAGCATCTCCCCAGCATGTGTGTGCTCCGGCACAAGTCAAGTGCTGTTTGGTGCTCTGTGTTTGCTGGAGCACTCTCCATCCCTGCTCGCCGTGCTGCCGTCTCAGGGCCAGCAAGGTGAAGTGTGTGCATTGAGAGCACTGCAGAGCATCGCTCCTGATGCCTTTGCTCCCAGTTGCTACTGCCAGAACAGAAGGTTTCTCCTTTCCCTACTCGCTGTGTGTGCTCTGAAGCAGCTCATCTGTAACCTGGCTGCCTGCACAGCGCATCTCTGTGCTGTTGTCACCTCCCTGCAGCCGCCCTGAGCTCTGAGGCTCCCTGCCTGCTTGCAGGTGGCTGACTGGAGCCATGGGTGCTCAGATCCCACCAGCACAGCTCCTCCAGGCACTGCTTTGGGCATCGCTCTGCAGCGGGCAGCTGCCAGCATTGCTTTGCAAGGCTTGGTCATTAAAGGGGTTCACCAGGTTAGTGGTGATACAGTGGGGTCTGATCTTGGTCTTCACTTCTCCTTTGCTAGGCCCTGGTCTTGCTTCCATGCTCCCCTTGCACCCAGAGTGCCTGTGTTCTGTGTGGCCCTGCCTTTACGAGCCAGGCACAGGGCTGTACAGCACAGCTGCACGTCAGTGCATGGTGGTGGGGCTTTTGCTGGAGCTTTGGCTGTATTTGGAGATAATATCTTTCCCCCGTAAATGTTATTACCCTGTATATGTTCGGGTGGGGGGGAGGAGGGGTCACCATCTGTGTTTTCCAATAAAAGCAAATTAAAATTGAAGCCCATTAAGGACAGCTCGATTGGGATGCTGAGCGGGGCTCCACAGCCTGCTGGGAATGAGTTGCTTCCAGCCTGTGCCACCA
>JANHGO010005207.1:0-23463 GCA_024606505.1 Aquila spilogaster
GACGCCTACCTGTGCAACCTGGTGTAGGGAGCCTGCTTTGGCAGGGGGGTTGGACTAGATGATCTCTGGAGGTCCCTGCCAACCCCTACAATTCTGTGATTCTGTGATTCTGTGATATGGTTACTCAGGAACACACCCAATGTCATCCTAGACAGGAGTCAATAAGATAATAGCTAAGGTAACAAAATGGACATCTCTCAGGTCCTCTAAATGACACTAAGGCAAACGAGCATCATAGCAGTGACTCAAGCTGAGATAAGGAAATGATGTGCTATCACACCTGCTAGAATGACCACCAAGCTCTTGCGATACACCCCAGATGGGATCATTCTGAGATGAATCAGAACAACTTTTCAGCTCAAACACTCTTTAATCCTGTCAGATTCCAGCTACCTTCTAAACTAGAACGCCATTGTTTCTCTCACTCTATGAACATTTTTTTTTTCCTGATAATACACAGTTAAAAGACCTTGGGTACGCCTCATGTACTGAGTATTAAGTAGATAAATTGTGGTAAAATTATGGGAGTTCTTTTTTTTCTTGACAAAATTACATAAATTCAAAGTGAAATATATCTGATGTGAACGCATTTTCACACCTTTTTTGGTATGTTTAGAGAAAAGAAATGAATTTCCCTATGAGACCTCAATTCCAGGAGGGTGGGGGGCAGTTACGTGGGTTTTTCACTTGTATTTTTCATAACAGTACATTGCCAAAAATATTCCAGTCTCCCAAGGACTGTAATAAAAGGCTACGTGCAGGTTAATGGATTATATTGAATATCCAGTGTGTTCAAATGTGAAAGAAGGGGGTGTGGTTTTCTCTTTCGGTTTCTTCACAACTTTTATTCTCCCCAAACCAAAGGACTCACTAATGCATTTAGAGCTCTCTCCTGCTGAAAACAGCTGTGGCTCTAGCTGTGAAACAGCCCAACCTACTCAACACAACAGGTGCCATTCTCCCACATCCTACACAGCGCTGCTACTACCCTTTCCTTGCCAGACAGCGTGTCTATTCCAGCTGACTGTACACAGAATCCTGAAAGAGTTTAGGACCCTTTTCTGGCCTTCCTGGCCAGACCAAGAAATAGTAATTTCAGAGAATCACAGAACGGCTGAGGTGGGAAGGGACCTCTGGAGGTCACCTCGTTCAACCCCTGCTCAAGAAGGGACACTCAGAGCAGGGTGCTAAGGATCACATCCAGGCAGCTTTTGAAGACCTCCAGAGAATCAGAACAGAGCAAATCACAGAACAGCTTGGACTGGAATGGACCTTAAAGCTCACCCAGTTCCAACCCCCTGACCTCTGGGCAGTGCCACCCAGCAGCTCAGGCTGCCCAGGGCCCCATCCAACCCGGCCTTGAGCGCCTCCAGGGATGGGGCATCCACAGCTTCCCTGGGCAGCTGTGCCTGTGACTGCATTCAAACACTAGTTGAATGTAAAGCTTCCCTAGAAGTGCAGATGAACTTCTTTTCTTCAGTTTGCTTATGTTTATGAGGAAACTAAAGAAGGTAAACGCAGTACTTAACTGCCAGCAAACTAGGAAGACACAGAGACCCTCTTCTGAAAAGGCAGCATACCAGTCCAAATGCATATAGCCTCCTCAGATCATCTGCCTGACCTATTACAGAGGGAACATACCTCTTCCAAAGGAGCTATACATTACTTTGTCACCTCCATACAAGTTTTAGGTAGACTCAGTGCCAATATTCCTGTTGAGTCTTTCTTGAAGCAGCTAAAGATATAAGCTACAAAGAGTATATATTCTTAAAAGGCTGACTAAGAAATTGGAAATCTCAAAGTGTTATCCTGACTATAACTTGAGGTGGCCTGTAAAATGTGCAGGGAGAAAAGCAGGACTAAATTTGAAAGACTCTTTAATGTTCATATATACCAATAATAAAGGCAGAAACTGAAAGATTAAACAATATTTACATACATTCCCTGAAATGCCCATGAAAGAAAATTATTCTTGTCTGAGTAATGTGGAAAATTCAGCTTCATAATTTGAAGCATTATTCGTACTCGATGTCCCATTCTCTGTGGTTTTGTGTCCGGGATTTACGGTGTTTAGATGTGAAAACAGAGATTAAATTCCCACAACCAACTGTTCAAACTATCTCTCTGGGAAGCTCTTCAAAACAGATTGACAGACTCTGCATTTGTCTTCCGAAACACAATTAAAGCAGCTCATCACTACAGTGTTTCTCAGTGAGGCAGCTGTCTGCTTTAGGTAGTCTGCTCTTTACAGTAACAGAAAATCATCCAACAAAGAAACTGCCCGATCATGTCCTGGACATATTCCTTCCTAAATACAAGCCTTTTCAAAGGGCTGTTGTATACTGGAGACTTATGATCAGATCCGAGAAGGACAAAAACATTACAACTGAAAAAATATCCAAAATACCGTGCTGTCCAGGCAGTGGTATTCTTCTTGGGATCTGTCAGATAATTTGCCTTAAAGTACTCACCCATTGCACATCTGCAGAGCTGGAAGGACCACACTGTGACATAAAAAGGTAAATTTTGTTATGAAAGGCATCACAGGTTTGTGAATAATGGCATATCGGAATGGTTTCAATAAATGCCCTAACAAGGGAGGTAATATCCTGCAATTTGGAATTTTCAAAAGACTGGAAGTAGCATCTTCCTGAGCTGCAAGAAAGCAAATCCTTGACAGATCTGAAATAGCAGATGGGGATTCAGCTACCCTCTCTTCTCCCCACAGCCTCTTGCAAAGACATAAAATGCAATTGAAATGTTCTGGAACCAGGTATCTGTTTATAGAATAAAAACTGAACTGACCATTGTAAATGGCTTTCTAAAACACACTCTACTTGCACACACTTCAGGTGCTGAGTAATTAATTGCTAACTGAAGTCCCACTATCACTCTTAACAGCAGTAACAAAGTTGAACGTTAAATTGCTCAAGTAAAGACACCGTTGGGGGTTCCATGAGGACTATAAAATATAATACATCGCAATTAAAATGGAGGAGGAAAAAAAAGACAGATGAAATTATTTTCAAGGCTTGGCCTCAGGAGGGGTGCTGTATTCTCCTATGAAATTCAGTAACTTAGCTTAGGATGGCCCATATATATGCATATATGAGCTTTTTGTTTAAGATTTATATCATTGCAGGGAACTTAGCAGCATCCTTCAAGACACAGAGCTTTTATAAAGAGGTCTGCTGAAATTCCAGATATTGTTTGAGTATGGACTACTCTCCCTCAGCTAACTGGAAGGTTGATTATTCCCCTGCTCTTTCTTCCGCACCCCAACTCACCCCCTTCAAATAATTTTTAATGTAGCAGTCTACAAGAGAATGAAACCAAACCAGTCTCCGTATAGAAAATGGTTACACATCTACACAATATTTTTCGTTCTACAAGCTGTAATATTACAGCAATAATTCTAGGTGCTGTTGTTCTTACTCTTAGAGCTAGCTACCTCACACTATTCACTTTCACTGGAATAAACGACACTAACATCTGTTACTTAAATAATATTCCCCTATAGAATACATTCAGAGGGGCTAAGTGTCTTCCCAGGTCTTAGCGACATAGCAAGATTAGCAGACAAAGGACGGAATTTCCTCTGCCTTGAAATAAGACTTTTCACACATTCCCTCAGTTCTTAATAGGTTTGTACTTATTACCTTCAACAACATGTTTTGGAAGATGACATTTGAGAAAAATACTCTTCTATTACTGATTCAGCCCATCACAGAGTTTCCTAGTATGATATGGCTTTTTGAAACGAATAATTTAAATCTTCTATAGTGAAAAAAAAAGTCTTTTAAATATTCAAAACTCACTGCTCCTTTGATCAAGCCAAATATTTCTCCCCTAAAATTCACAGTTGCTAAGATATGTGTGTCTGAAACACACGCATTCTTGCTGCTCTCCCTAAGCCTATATTTTTTATTTCAGTAGTTTCCAGGGAGCCAAACTGAATCTGAAGAACTCATTTTGCTATACAGGCAATTTTGTTTTCTTCCTCATTCACTCTAATCCTCAAGCCTTGTATTTCATTCTGCCACTCCTCTGTAATTCCAGACTACATAATGTGTTCTATGCTATCTTGTTATTATAGGTAACAGTGTGAATTTATCACAAAGAACGTTACATTTTATATTTTACAAAAAAATAAGCTAGATTTTCATGATTTCTAGAATAGGTTGTCTATGGTTGTAACAAATATTGTGATGTTCATGTAGAAAACACTCCTTTTCTATCACGAACCTAGTACATTCCTTGCATCATTAACACCAGTGGCAAAAATAGTCTCTGTGGTTCTCTCTGTTGCCATTTCTTCATGACGACTCAGTTATCTGCAGTAAAACAAAACTATTCCACTCCTGCTTGGAAGTTTCTGCCCTGTGCTATTTTCAAACAAATCAGTTCATTAGATCAAAGGCTTCCTCTGAAGTAAAAGACAGAACCCTCCATTCCTTTGAACAGACAGATTTTATTTTTTTTCTGTGGTACTTTAAGTGGGATAAATCTAAAGGATTAGGTCAGAGAGAACTGAACCACATAAATTCTTGACTGAGACTATGATACAAACAGGGTAATAACTTGAATATATTTAACAATGGAGAAAAGAAGAATGAATTTCAGGCTGGAAAAGAAGCCTACAGCTGCATATAAACTGCAGTTATGTTATATTGTCTTTACTGAAAAGAAAAAAAGAAGTAAAGATAGGTAAATCAGTAAAAGAGCTTATCAATTTAGCTTTGCCTTGGACAAGTCACCTCAGAGAATCACAGAAGGGTTGAAGTTGGACAGGATGCTCAGAAGTCATTGGTACACAGCCCCCTTGGAGCATGGTTAGCTGGCTCAATGAGCCCAGGGCTTTGCTCCAAGTTTTGAGCATCCCTAAGGAGGTTCACTTCTCAGCTTCAGATTATCTTCGTCACTCTTTGATCTCCCTCAAGGTTCTTTGACAATATCAGGTCAGGATTTCCCTTATTGCAACCTCCATCTCCCTGACATCCTCCCATGAGGTAGCTGCAGGAACCAACAAGGCCTTCTCTTCAACTTCTCACCTCAAGGCTGAACAAACCCTTTTCAAATTCCGAGGAAATGTTCTAAGTAACAACTGTCTCAGGAATTGAAGAATAGGATTTACTTTTGTATTGAAACACCCGGCTGTGGTAAATGACTCATGTGAGACCAGAAGAAAAAATATAAGTCCTTAGAAGTAACATTTAAAGTTGAAACTCTGGGATAAAAAAAAATACCATTCAAAATGTAAAACTAATAGAAGAGAGAGAGGAGACAGAATGGGAGAAAACACATTTTAGAGACGATATATTCAAGATGAAATTGGACTAATTTAACATATCTTACCTTTCCGATAGAAGAGGAGATACTGGAGAGGTGAAACTAACTAGAGGTCAATTGAAGAGAGCTCCCGTGGATACACCAAATGGAAGAGTATTTATTGTGACATTATGTAATAGCAGAAACTTTGAAATTGGAGTTCCAGTGGAAAAATCATCAAATAAATGAGAAAAAAAAAATGGGAAGAAACAGCTTTGATTGAAGAATTAAATAACATTAAGAAAAAAAAAAAAAAAGAAAGAAATAAAACCTTTTTGGTTGCTACATCCAGTGATATACATATGAGAATTGTTCAACAGATAAGTAAAACTGCTTTACAATCTCCATTTCTGAGATTTAATTGCATAAATTTAACTTCAGATATATTCTACGTCTCAGCATCTTTATTACTGATGTTACATAAAAATGAAAAAGAAACAAGAAAGGTTGTGAACGAAGTGCAGGATACAGGCTGAGCTTATACAGCACCTCTTTAATGCTTAATCCTACTGGGAAGGTGACTTTTAATGTAAAATAAGGTATGAAAATGAAATAACCCAGAGACAATGGTTGTAACACAAATTACTGTTCCGCTGCATTGCAGAGACACTGTGTTTATGTATATTCTCCACAACGCAACAGAATAATAATGTGTTATAATCAGTCATTCGGTCCATGCCTGTATATCTGATCTGCCTGTAAATATTCATAACAAGTCTGATCTTCTACATTCATAAACAGCTACCAAAAGTAGGGATCTTGTATTGTACAGCACAATTAGAGTCAAAATATAGCATCTTACGTGTATCTTCAGGTGTGGTATAACCAAAATTAGTAAGGTTATTTTAATTGCATTATCATAATATATTACCTTTGTTCTCAGCTCCTAACCCTCTTGATTGCAGCTCAGATGATGAATAAATAACATTTCTAGTTTGAATAGTCTCTGAATTTTCTTCGCTTACATTTCAACAAATGTTTCAATAGGAATGCAGGAATTAATTGTGGTCAACTGAATTAATATGTATTTATATACTGTCACACCAATACATTTATACACAAAATGCGTTGCTGTGGGTTTGAAAGAAATCATAATCACTTTATGCAAAGAACTTGGAAAAAATAAACCACTACAAAAAAATGAGGCTTTTCATTTATCCTAACAAATTCAGCATTATCAGTGGGAATGAAGAAACTGAGCAAGCAGTCTCTGCAATTTGCAACTGTAGAGATTTTTATTTATTTGTAAAGGCTGTTCAGAGAATGATTTACTACACAGCCCAGAGTTTCCCTCAGAACTAGCTATGCTTAAATATCTGGGTTAATACAAGGAGATCGGAAAAAAGCTGGGACAGTGCCTTCTCTTGCTTTTAATACATTAGAAGAGCACCTGGAGGCCCTCATCACAACTAATTAGCTTCACAACTCCAAGTTTAAGAAGTACAGCAAGCAAGAGACGTGCTTAATTATCTGAACACACTCTGCACTGCCACTGAGCCCCGAAGCAATGCAGAACATTAGACAGCACTGCACTGGGCACAATAGGTCATCACGTCACACTCAGGTGAAAGACAGATGCATGACAAACACTTGCTTTCTATGTCAGACTGGACTAAGAAGTTGAATGCAAAGGTAGTTCAAATCTCTCTGCCATTGAAAATAAATAAATAAATAAAAAGGCCAAACTAAACCACCACATTCGGGATTGCCAACACACAACTCTCTTGACTGAGAGTAATTATTTGATGCTGCTCAGATTCTGATTCTGAGCAGGGATGATGTTGGTGTCAATTTTATTCTTTAGATGTCTTTTCTTAAAACAACTGCGGTTATAAAATCATACATGAATTTTAATAAAAATCCTTCCTGTGGATTTGTTATACTACAGTTTCCCTTCTCTACTTTCATTCCATGTTAGCATTCCCCAGCTCAGGGAAATATCACTAAAAAGAATTATTGAATTTTTTCATACCAAAATGCCATAGCTTGCTCTCTGTCTTGACATTTTCTTGATCAATGAGTTGCCAGTGAAAATAAGAACACTGCTATTTAACCTTCTATGTGCAAAGAAAGATTATGAGCTGCTCCCAGATTTCTCAAAGGCCAAGCAGTTGGACATGAAGGAAGCAGCCCACAACTGTGAGGAGCCTTAGTGAGAACATATCAGGCAGATGAGGCAGAAATGCCACTCACCTGTAAAAGAAGCAAGGAAACAAGTTTGAGGAAAAGGTTATTGTCCTATAAGGGCATCTATGAATACTCAAAATGTTTTTCTCTTACAGTTTAAAATTAAGGGAAAGAGAAAGTAGTTCTGGTCAAAAAAATTAATCGTGGAATCATATAATCATAGAATTATACGAATTGGAAGGGGCCCTCAAAGACCAAGTAGCCCAACTCCCCTGCAGTGAACAGGGGAGTGAACAGCTGATCAGGTTGCTCAGAGCCCTGTCCAGCCTGACCTTGAATGTCTCCAGCAGTGGGGCATCCCCCTCCTCTCTGGGTAACATGTTTCAGGGCCTCACCACCTCTATCATAAAAAATTCTTATACCCAATCTAAATCTCTCCTCTTTTAGTTCAAAACCATTTCCCCTTGACTAAATGACTCAGTAGCAGATCCTGCTAAAAAGCATGACCCCTTTCTTCTTACAGACCTCCTTTAGATACTGAAAGGTGATTCTCTCGTCTCCCTGGAGCCCTCTCCAGGCTGAACAGCCCCAGCCCTCTCAGCTTGTCCTCACAGGAGAGTTGTTCCATCCCTTGGATCATTTTTGTGGCCCTCCTCTGGACATTCTTCAACAGGTCCATGTCTCTGCCGTACTGAAGACTCCACATTTTAATGCAGTACTCCAGGTGATGTCACATCAGTGCCAGGCAGAGGGGCGGGCAGGATCAACTCTCTCAACCTGCTGACTACACTTCTTTTGATGCAGCCCAGGATATGGCTGGCTTTCTGGCTTGCAAGGGCACAACGCTGGCTCATATCCAGCTTGCCATTCACCAGTAGCCCCAGGTCTTTTTCAGCAGAGCTGTGTTCCATCCTTACATCCCCCAGCTTGTACTGGTAGTGGGGATTGCCGTGACCCAGATGCATGACCTTGCACTTGGCTTTGCTGAAACCCATGAGGTTCTCCTGGGCCTACTGACTGAGCTAGTTCAAGTCCCTCTGAATGATATCCTGTCCCTCAGGCATGTTGACCACACCACACAGATTGGTGTCATCATTAATAAGACAATTTTGTGTTACTAAATTTGATGCTTTCTTGTTTCTTACCCGAGTTGTCCATACCCAGATTTCCAGTACCTTGGGACACAGGCAGAAAGGACTGCCTACTGTCTGTGATCTGTACAAGATAGAGATATTTAACAATTCAAGAAATATGTAGAAGGCTTTTACAATTGTCCATGGTCCAAATGTCCTCTTGGATTTCCTTACTTCTAGCATCAACTTGCAAGATTCAGTCAGAAATAACCTGTTTTCCATCTGTGTTCAACTTATCTTTCCTTGTGAAATACAGTGGAATTTGCACCCCCAACACTTCCAGTTGCGTTACCATTAGGGCACCAATTTCTCACCTTGCCCCTCCCGCAGAACAGCTATTTTCAGCCTGAGAACATTTGAGTATTTTACATGTACGACTTTCAATCTCTCACTGTAAATGAGAATTTGGATTTTAGTGTTAGGTTCCTCGATAATTTAGATGTCAACAGTAAAATAAACTGTGTGTGTGGTTCCAACAATCCAACGGTTCCATTCCTTTGCAGTTAAAGAAAAATCTCATCACGTTCTTGCCAAGGTCAGTGAGTCCTTGGGAAAAAAGCCAGTGAAACAGGGCCCAGCAAATAGGAGACAATTTTCCAACTACAGCTACAGAACAAAAAGGTGGAAGCAGAGCAGTTCAATACTATATCTTACAAGGAAAGGCTTGATTACATTTCTAAAATACTCAGCACTGTGGGCTTTTGCTTGTTTTCTCCATGAGTAAGTACAATGCATCAGCTTCCACTCTGGAAGGAAGTTCTGGATGTGCCATTCCAATTTCCGTAGCAGATATACGACATTATACACAATAAGTCTGTTTTGTTCTGATTTTATTTGGGCAAGATACTGTTTTCCATTAGAAATTCTAAGGAAAAAACAAAACAAAACAAAACAAAACCCACTGCATTCAAGTAGAATTCTGTCACAAAGTTCTTATGCAACAGTTACCTGATGTGACTGAGTGTTCAAACATGTACTAGATTAAACAGTCTTTAGCACTGGTAGTTTTGGGAATGACCTACGGAAACGGTTTAGGCCCAAACATAATTTTGTCTTCATTCTCATTTGTTTTCCATTCCTAATAGATGTGCGTCTTCATGTAGCATTTTCATCTTCAGCCGTTATGCTTTACACCAATGTTCTGCTCCTCAGGCTACTGGAGAAGCTGCAAAATCAAAACTGGTGAACAAATTTCACATCACAAGGTACTTACCTATTTTAATTACTTTTCCACATACTGAGAATATCTGAAGATTGATTAATATGATTTGTCTCCATAGAAAATTGAGTTAATAAAACAAAATGACCTTAACAGGCTTTCCAGATGGAGAATATAAAATCTTACTAAGAAAAAGTTTCTGTTTCAAAGTAAGATTACTAAACTGTATAAAAACTATAGCAGTTAAATTTATATCAGAATCTATTTGCACATGAAACAGACTTACAAATCCTAATAGAAAGTGTAGTCTTAATTACATATGGGTTTTTAATAATGCCACATAAGGAAAAGAAAAATTGGGAACTCAACTCCTCTCATTTTCTCCTACATTACTAATGTAAATCTTCAATAATTAATTATTAAAGATTAAAATGATAGAAGACAAAAATTAAATGCAGGCAACTTACACTCAGTTAAATGGATACAGAAAAAAGATCTTAATATCTGATGCATGAGAAAGGGCATTTCAATTTTCAATTTCCATTCTTTTTATTTCCTATTCAGCCCTCTTTATCTAGAAGGAAGGGCTGTTTTATTGAAACGCACTCACTGTTTACTATATTGTGCTGTACCATACCAGTAATAACCAGAGAAGAATAATACATACAACGTATGATTGGAGAGATAGGAATTGGAAAGACAATATAAGAAGACATAATTAAGGTGTTGCAGTTAATAACAGAAAGCCTTCAAATATAAATATTTTGAATGCTTTTTAATATATAAAACATGCAGGTAGGTTATGACATATTCTCTTTTGCTAATTATATTGAAACAAGAAAACACTTCTACGTCAAAACTAGCCTTAATTGCTAAGTCACACTGCTATGCCACTGAACACAAATAGTGTGGAGTATACAGATACCTTCCTGTAGGATACCTCTGTACTGAGAAATAAGAAACAGATACTATGAGGATTAAATTTATTTTAAGGTAAAGATTTCAAAGAGTGCAAAGAAGAGTTGTCTTTTCTCTGTTGACCATAATGGGAGTCCAGGCAATTAGAGAGGGATTCAGTCATAGGGTGTGACCACCTAAATTCTGGAGGCCAAGCTGTTGTCCTCTGAAGAGATCCAGGTATTGTGCCAGAATCTGGACAGGATCAGACACTAGATACATTATCTGGATGCATAATGTCAGCAGTTAGGGCCATTTAAGCTGCAGCTGGGTATCCTGGGCATCCTACTGAGAAGCAAGAATGATGCAGATCTGTCTACATTATGTCATGTGGACTAGCCCTGCATAATTGGCTTAGATCAGCAAAGAGTGTTTTAATGGCACTAGGCAAAATAATTTTAGGAAACTGAATCCTGTCCTACCTGAATATCAATGTCCCGCAACAATCCAATAACATGAACAAAGAACAGCATAAGAAAATCAGATACTTCAATGGTTTTCATGCTTTTTTTTACAGTGAGAGCATGAAGATGACACATGAAATACTGCTCCATGCTAAAAAGACAAGTCCTTCACCTCACTCTCCTTGCCTAGTTCCTCTACATTAGGTAACAAAGCAGGAGATATCCCTTTCTGAACAAAAAGTGATGAAAAAAGTCACATCATTGTGAATTTTATCATCTGAGGACATTCCCTGCATTGATCAGTCCAGCATTAACATGGAGTAAAGTAAGAACTGTTCATCCAGTGGAGCAAATGCTAACAAACTGATTCTAAATATGTGTTGCAGAGCTGAAGTTATAAAATAAGCAAATCCTAATTGAACTGTTACGAGCAGCAAGATTAACTCTCCCCAGCTAAGCAATTTGCAGCTGTTTAAAGTAGGATGTGTTCATTTTCAGTTTCTGTTAAACAAACTGGTGGAAGAGTCTATTTACTCAAACATAATAATTTCTATGTCTTTTTAGCTGAATTCCCTTTTCATGTGATTCGAAACTAATCCTTTCCTTTTTTTAAAAGTTTGTAGAAGTCATATTGTTCAGTCAGTGTCTTATGGTTTAGCATAATTCAGAACATGACTTTTTTTCCTCTTGTGGATGCTTCATTGCATCAAGCCTGAATATTAACTAAATGAACTTTTTCCTCCTGCATCTGTTTTTGGCTCTGACAACTCTCATTACAGGTCAGCAAGAAAACTGTATCTTCCTTAATGAGGTTTTCCACCAATTTGCTTGATCTTTCACTGTCTATCCCACTGATCTTCATAACATCGAGACAGTGAAAACATTCACATCTCATTTGACTCCCTCTTCTAATGGGCCAAAGGCTATCCCATCTGCTGGACAGTACTGACTGCAATTGCTTCATCTTCAGTGAGACAGCTGTAGACTCACATTTAAAATCTGTCCTAAAATGGTGTATTTTCTCTCTTCCTGTTTCTCAAAACAAATGTTTCGGTGTTCAGATGTGTTTACATTCTTTAATGTGTTCCAGTCATTTTATCATCTGAATGGTGATGCCTTTGTAGACTTCTGATTGCATAAGTCTGTCCAAAACATTTGCAACTACTAAGCCACTTCCAGGAGAAATGTCACTTTTATGGATGTAATCTCTCTTGCTCACTACATGCAATATACACATTCTTGGCCAAACCAGGATGCTATGTATAGAATTTGTATGTGTGGAGTCACACGATCAGAATAGCATTGATCCAGTTAAAAAAAAAAAACACAAAGATTGCTGACAATCAAAAAAATGAACATGAATTTTCATGAAGGTCAAACTACATTTTAATGCAATCTAATGAGGTTTATGAAAGACATTGTGATTACTCTAACTTTTCAGCTCTTTTTTCTTCTCCCACTCCTAATTCATTAGTTTTTCTCTCTCAAACACTAGAACAAGTTTCAAAGAAAACTCTGCATTTGATTCACATGCAGATTAAGTTCAGATTTTATAGTCATAAATACTGTGAGTGCAATTTTGGATCCAGTGAAGAAAGTAGCAAAAATCCCTTTGGCTTCAGAAAGTTCAGGAACCTAATCCCTATTATCTTCCAACATTTTACTGAAAGTATAATCCTCAAAAATTAACTGCACTACTATGCTTAAAGGATTGTGACCAATGGTTCTCCTTGAGATCACCACTAGGGAAGATATCTTTATTAACAACCTGCATAATGAGACAGAATGCACTCTAAGGAAGCCTGTGGATAATAGGGAATTGAGTAAGCTTGAGGGCAGGGCTGCTATTCAGAGGGACATCAGGAGGCTGGAAAATGGGCTGACTGGAACCTGAAAAGATTCAACAAAGATACATGCAAAGTCCTGCACCTGGAATGGAATAACACATGCCAGTAACTGGCTGGAGAGTGACAGCTTGATGGATGAGCTGAGCAATGAAGGTCAAATACATTATTAGGGTGCATTAGAAATTGACCAACAGAATAAGGGAAGTAATTCCCCCCCATTTAGCACCCGAGACCGAATCCAGAGTGTTCTGTGCAGTTTGGGGATCCCTAATACTAGGAAGAATCAAAGAAATTAGGCAAGCCCACTTCAGGGCCACCAAGGGGATCTACTTAATTATCCTCAGATGTTTTGCTCTACTAGACATAACAACTGCAATGCAATTAACTGTTTAATCCATTTTCTTCACATAATTCCAGAATATAAACTTCTATCAGAAGATTCCGTTAATCCAACCAGTACAGGCTTGTAGTGGATGGCTGGAAAACCGTTATGCAGAAAAGGACATGAGGATCTGGCAGACAGCACGTTGATTGTGAATCATCAGCATCCCCAGCCAACAATGTCCTGGGCTGCATTAGGCATCGTATTGCCATTAAGATGACGGAGGAGATTCTTCCTCTCTACTTAGCACTGGTGAGACACAGCTGGAGGACTGAGTCCAGTTCTTGGCTCCCTGTACAAGACAGACCTGGATATACTTGAGCAAGTAGAGATTGAAGCTTCCACTGTATAGGAAGCTGAGAGAGCTGAGACTGTTCAGGCTGGTGAAAAGAAAACTCAGGGCAGATCTTATCAGTGTGCATAAATACTTGCTGGGCAGAGTAAAGAGTACAGAATCAGGCTCTTCTCAGCCAAGGTCTTCTCATTGCAGTGACAGAATTCAAGGCAATCGGCACAAATTTAAACATAAGGTATTCAATTTAAATGTAATAAAAATGATTATTTTTTTTACTCTGAGGATGGTTAAACACTTGCACAAGTTTCTCAGAAAAGTTGTGAAGTCTGCAGCCTTCCAGCCTGAACTATTCAGCAATTCTGGAAAGAGTGATGTAGTTCACAACACAAAAATCTTCAGCATGTCAGAAAATTGAAAGATTTCCTTTTTTCTACAACACTGATATTCTGAAAATTAAACATGCTTCTTTAATAGAAAAAGTGAATCAGGAAGTCAATTGGGTGTCCCAGAAAATCCACTTCCACAGTGCTGATAGAACACTATAAAACTGACTTTCATGGGCCTTGAAATGGAGTTAATGGAGTTAATGGAGTCTCTCTGACAGGAAAAAGACTGGTCTGTCAACATATCAGTAGCAATAAGGACAGTTTTGTACTCAGTGACAAGCCACTGAAAAAAACCACAGACATGGGAACTTCTACATCAGAAGAACATCCATTTCTACAGTCTTCTTTCCATACGAAGTCAATAGAAGCCTAACCCAAAATTACATATTCTACCTCATGTTTTAATATAATGCAGACTTTAATACAATGCAAGACAAGAACAGGCAAACCAGAGCAAATATACTCTTATCTGATCTTAGGATTTTTTTTGCTAATTTTAATCTATAGAATACAGTGCGGACTTTACCTACTACCTACAAATACTGCTAAAAAAATTAAGCTAATACCTCTCTGACATTCTCCCCTTCAAGACGAACATTTGTAACTAAAACTAAAACTAAAAATTAACAAACAAACAATCAATCAAACAACACAAAACCTTTTCTGAATCCCTGACAAAATAATCTGCTATGTCGGAAAAATAGTTTTCCTCAGAAAGCTCTCTCATTTTATCTGTCTCATAACCCAAGAATTGCATGTTACAGGACCAGAAAGTATTTCCTCGTACAGACAAAAATTGTTTCTTTAAAGATGCTTTCCCACAACAGGTTTACTGAAGGTGATGGGCTTTCAAGCTTTGTTACAGATCCGGTAGAATCATTAATGCTAACAAATCAGTTTCATCACTTTATTATTATTATTTCGCTAATGTAATTTTTTCAGCTGAAGGGCAGTCTTTACCTGTGGTTCTTCTATACTACAGCTTGTGTATTAAGCTTGGTCATTCTGTCATAGTGAATGCTGTGTTACCATCCCAGTTTCTAAGTTTCCAAAAAAGAAACATGCTCCATTTTGAATCATATAAAAATAAGAAATCTGGCTAATACATATTTTATTAGGTAAAGTATTTTCCATCTGGTGTTCTTCCATTTTAGAGGAGGTCTTCTCTGTTGGCAAATCTTCTGTTTTTATAATATATTGAATGCTGTATATTACAAATAACAGACACTAATCTTCTTTTTATACAGCAGTTACATTTGTTCTTTCATACAAATGATTCATTTGGGATACATTGACTGAAACTGCATCACTGATTCCTCTGCATGGGAACACATACCGTACCCAAGAGCTCACTTTTTATAACAGAGAGCACATTTGAAATATTTTAATTTAATAGTTTATGAATGTAAGGCTACAAAAGAATCTTGCAGCAGTTAGCTCTTGGCTTATATACATCAAGGAAAAACAAATGGAAGGTGAGAGCTGGGGAAGAACTGGTAATTTGTGAAATGTAAACATCATAGAGTACAAGAGAAGGCAGAAATACTAGAGGAAAAAATACACAAAGTGACAGCATAAGCATATAGGGATCAGTAAAAGAAACTAGGAAGCAATAAGAAAATGTACGTAGTGGTGAAACTATGCAGGATAAAAAACTTCAATTTGATATTGACGTGGAAGGGGAAAAACAAACAAACTAATAAACAAGCAAACAAACCAAATGAGTGGTGCCAGAAGTTTTTTTGTCAGACTGCAACAAGAACAGAGAAGAATGTCTACATGGAAATAGTACACAGGTAATCAAAGATGAAACTGCAAAATATGTAACACTTGGAAATTTCTTTCTTCTTTATCATTTCAGTCTTGGGTAGATCTTGCAAGTTACCAGTATCCTTGGTGTTACCATATACTTCGCATTTCATCCTCCAACTGTACATAATTTCAATGAACTGGTTACTTCATTAACTACCCTTGTGGTTTACCATTCTTGTTCCTTTGCTTCAGCAGCACACATGTGACACCCACAACTTCTCTCTATTCTTTTTCAACCTACCTCAATTTCCTTTTTCTGCCATGACTTGTTTATACAGCTCATTTCTTCTGAAACGGTGCACTGAAATCTTCTTTCCACTGAATGTATTCATTTCTTTCTTTTGTCTTTTTTTTCATTTTATTCATTTTATTCAGTCTTATGCTAGCATTTACTGTATTGGTTTGCATATTCTGTATCCTGATTTCTCTTTGGGAGTGTTTCCAAAGCAACTGCTGAAGGGAAAAGCTTCTGTGGAGATTTCAGAAAGAGAATTATCTGCTGAAGTTAGAATTATCATAGCCCAACCTGACTCCACAGGGTTAGACGAATGATCTCAGTGCATGTGATAGGGACTGCTGGACAGCAAGTATGAAGCACACACAACTGAATCAATGTTTTAATCCAACAATAGTTTCAGTTTATTTCTCTTTTCATAGCAGCAAAACATTAAGATTTTAATTATGTATTTTTTTTGATAGATGGAAGATATGTTCTTCTGTGAAGGCACCATAGTGGACTGACTCAAATGATGTTGCTTCTGAAATGCAAAGCATAATTATTGGTTTGTTCTTTCATAGGAATGGTAACTGTTACTGCATTTAACTCTGAAAACTTATTTCCATTTTCACCTTCTTACATATCTACAGTTGATTTCACATTCTCGTATAGCATGATTGTTAGTTGAGGGAAGAACAACAGGATTAAAGATTGGTATCAATTGTTATACTTTGTATTATTTTGACTTCAAAAATACTGTAAAAAGAGAAGGTCCCAGGAATAATTCATTTTTGGACTTACAAAAATCACAATGACTTGAAAGAGTAATTTGCACATCAGGTGGGTTATAATGCAAAGTCACCCATGTCTCCTATTTTTCTAATGAGAGAACCATAGAAAATCAACTTGAGTTCAACATTAGCTTGCCTAAAATTATATCAGAGGAACAGTGGATCAGGGACTCTCAAATACGAGTCTTAAGAATAGCATAGGAGCATGACTACAGGGTGTGATTCACCTCCCAGACTGTGGTTTTATAGAAAAAGATGTCAATAAACTTGTCACCCTTGGCTCTCCCTGTAGTCAACTTGGACGAAACAGGCACTTTCAGGGAACAGCTCATCTTTTCAGATGTCTATTCCAGGCTGACAGGAGTCGTACACTAGAAGTAACTTCTTTGTTTTGAATATGAAAAGAGCCTAAAGGAAGTAGTTTAAGAATAGGTACAAAGTTGACACCAACTTTTGATCAGCTGAGCCCTGTCCCTTCTGCTCATAGTTCTGTAATTAAAATTGACCTTAAAGTATTCACAAATTTTCTGAAGTCTTGCTAAACAGTAGTGTTTTAAAAATGCTATAACAAAATCTTAACATGATCATATGCTATGTAAAATACTGCAATGGAAAATGAACATGAAATTACTGTAAAGAATCACACATTACTGAGAAACTTGTTTGGCACAGTAAAGGTCAATACTTCATCTGCTATTAAAGGGTCATTTTCCATTCTCTGCTTGTTTTTGAATTACTTCTAACAGTGTTACACTTTAAAGCTTAAAAATTTCTTGTGCCAATATAATTTTGTACTTACTAGAATTAATTTTGCTCCGTGGGTAATGGTCCAGAAACAAGAAGTTTCTCACTACATCCAACACAAAAGCATCTTAAATATTCAGACAAATCTTCAGCGTTGTGCTACAGTAAGCACTGAATGAGGAGGCATATTTCCCAGGTCAGAACACTCCTGCTAAATCTCTGATCCATTAAGAAGACCACAGGAAAGCTATGCTACACGCAGAGAAATTCTTGGCGTGCTACCCAAAGACATTAGAAGGCAAAGCCTGATAAACAGTGACTATTTGAAGTCTGGTGTCTTGAACCAGAGCAGGTTAGAAAGGCCTGTTCTAGATGAAGAAAATTAAAGACCATGTTTATCTTTTTGCCAAAGAAAGCTTCAGCGATTTAAAAGCCCAGATTCACAAACACAGCGCAGGTTTTCACTTCTCCTTCATTCCCACAGAGATGCAGCACCTTCTTGCCATCGTGGTCAATTTCTCTCCTAATCCCTTCAAATACTAAACTAGTGATCTGTGTAACCTCTCCTCTGTGCCAGTGAACACTGTCCTCTCGCAGCAACGCTTGCAGGCCATATAAACTATTTTCTGGGCTTGCCATCAAAGAGAACAAAAAGAAGAGAAGGAAAAATATGAGAACTATCAACATAATAAATGACTGAATAAAGAAAATATACACAAGATGACCTTGTTTAGAGAACTGTGAGCGATATCATAGTTGACATCTAGTACTAAGCCTGTCAGAACCACAACTTCCCAAGCCTGAAATTAATTTCTTCTTAAATAGTATCCTTCTCTTTGTCAGTCCTTACATTCAAAAATGGAAGTGTACCTCTGTTTTATTCCTTGTTTTTTCTTTTTCTTTTCTTTTTAGTTAAATGCTATCTGTGAAATCACTAGAATAATCTGATCTATTTAACACAGAAACATGTATCCCTAGTTTAAAAACAAAATAAAATACATCAAATAAGCGAGGTGCTTTACAACCAATTACATTGCAGTAGGAGCTGAATGAGGACTCTTGATGTTTGATTTTTTTATGATGGCTGCAAACAAAGTATGAATTTTCATGGACTTGGTTACAATTTCATTTTGCACATACAGCACAATCTTCTTAAGATGTGAAACAGAACACATGAAAACTACCCTCATTAGCATCAGAAAAGCACCTCTGTCAGAATCGTATTAACCTTCTATAGAAGAAAAGTATACAATTGTCCAAATTTATGCCTCTGTATGTTTCATTACAGGAGCCTGCAATACATCAGCATATATTGTCCGATTTTCTGAATCATTGTGTAAACAAGGTGATTTTATCTCCAGTAGCAAGCTAACCCACTGCAGTATATAATGATAGTTTAAATAGACTATAAAAATGCACACCCTAATGGTGGAAGCAAGGAAATCGGCATACTGGAAAGATTACTGGATAGAAGAATCTACATAATTAGATGAAAATAAATAATGGGTCATCTCAGAGCAGGATGCTCAGGGCCAGAATTTACTGGTAGGTTCTCCTTAACTGGTGATAGGCTGATAAAAAAAACCATCCCTTTCACAGTTCAACAAAGCACAGTTAATAAAATATTCTACGAAACTCTAAGCTAACTGTGTTTGCTGCTTAAGCAAGCAAAAAGGTATCATAGTTTACAAATGCAGAAAAGTTTAAAACTACAGAACTGGACACTCTGTCTTTAAATTTATTTTCTCCCAAAATGTGTCCCTCAGTGGATAGCTGGGAGCCCTCAGGATTTGATGAATTAGATTGTTAGACCTCCTCAGATTAAAAGAAGGAATTCTGTTTTTTAGTTCACATTTAAAAACACAATGATGTACGCAAACCATATGGAAAATACTTCAAAAAATGTTGGTTTTTTTGCATATAATAAAGTATACAAATATCACATAAGCATTGATATCACTAAAAAAATGCCATTCTCATCATAACAAAAGATACATGAAATAAACTGTTTTCAAGACAAATGAGATGCCGAGAAAATTACTTGGTTGGAAAATTCTTCAAAGCTAAAGTGATTTCAAATAAATTCTGGAAAATAGGACACAGTACATTTACACAGGGGCTTCTTTGAAAATGATGCCTCTATTTTATTATGTTGGCCTGGGTCATCAGAGATGAATGTTGGTGGTATGGCAGTAGAGGTTGAACCTTTCCACCAATACTCCATCACATTTTGTTGCTGTTTGACTGATGGCAGTAGAGAGGTGGTCTGACAAAACAGCATTTGACATGGAAGTGTGTATGAAGAAAAGATGTGGAACTGAATTCCTCCATGCAAAAAATAAATAAATAAATAAAATGCATCAACTGACATTAACTGACACTTGCTGAATGTTTATGGATTAAACAGCGGATGTGAGCACAGTGGGTGGTGAGTGGTGCATTTCAGAAGCGGCAGCAGCGGCAGCGGGTCACCTCTGCTGGTGCAGATTTTTACAAGCATGCCAACTCATATTCTAACCAGAGTCAGAATTTACCTGGAAAGCTGGTTTCCCTGGCATTGTAGGAACATGCAGCTGAGGATGTGCTTCAGCACACTGGGAAGGGTCCCAGCAGAGCAGGATCCCAGCCCAGCGCTCTGGTTATAGGAAACAGATATCAAGAGGAACTGTTATCCCAAGCTTCCCTATGACAAAAAGGGGAGATAGATCTCTCTTCCTCCTCTGCTGTGTCAACGCAGATCTCTACCTGAGATGATTCAGTGTTCTGAGCCCGCAGGGACACATCCGTGATTTCTGCTGTTTTGCATTGGTTCACAGGAGGCTCCAGCAAGCAACAAAGCACGAGCAAAGAGCACCAACCAGGCAAGAGGCCAAGAACAGAGACTGAGGCAGAAGTGGGGAGAAAAAGATTGTTTTGGGCATGGAAGAAAATTTTGCTAAATGCCAAGATTTAATTTTCTGTGTACCTGCTTAAAGGCTTAATACACCGCTCTTTAAGCAAAGATTCTTGGAAATACAATGTGCCTTACTCAGTCAGGAACAGACAAGGCAAAAAGCAAACTTTGCATGTGAGAGGTTTTATTACACTTCTTAAAATTCCAGATTTGATGCTTCCATAGAGTTCTTACAACAGATGATTTTTTTTTTGGTAATTTTCCTCTTCACAGACACTTGTTTTGTAGGACAGAAACTGGTGTTCTTCACATGGCAGGTGCACTCATAAATCTTACAAATGCACATGAAAGATAAAGGATTTTAAGACACAGCAGAAACAAGGGAAATGTTTTTCCAAAAACACAAACAAGGCAGCTTAATTTTTATGGCCAAACTCTGAATTGTGGCCACATTTATCTCTTCGCAGGAAATTGTGATCCCCAGTTCTGTACCACAAGGCTGCTCTAAATGAATACTTACCAACACATTGCAGCCAACAGGGACTGTAATAAGGGATAATAGGAATCGAAGCAGGAGGGAAAAGGAAGCTAAAGAGCATTGCTTTAAAACATGGTTTTCTGGCATATTTACTCTACAGTGTCCTCAACTCCAATGAAAGTAGGTAGAAAATACTACCAAAGAGTATTTTTTTCAGCACTTTATAAGCAAAAGTATTTGAAGTAAAATAATTAGTAAAATAATTATGGTAATTAATTATGGCAACTCAAAAAATGTTCATTAGGAAGCTGGATTCAGACTACAAGTATATAGTAAACAACCTTGGTATAGGATGTAACTACTTGAGAAACAAACACCATCCTCCACCTCCTCATAATTTTACATGTTCCATCTCATTTCAATAGTTGCTCCTTCTGTGATCATTTTACCCTCTGATATGACAAGAAATACTATCTTGCTCAGGCAGTTAAATATTGGTCAACAGATCTTGGTAAGGTAAATTTCTGGTTCATTTAAATTCCATTTCCTTTCCTATCATTCTCTTCAATGCCACTTTCAACACCACTAAAACTAGGCCCAGCCAGGTGACTATCTGCCCCTTACAGGCAGATGAGATGAACAGTTCCTCTGCACCACACTACTTATCTCTCTTGCAATGCTGTTATCAACTAGAAGGATTTCTCTAAAGTGCTGTCAAAAGGTATTTTAATCTACCTCAGCCTCATCTCTATATTCAGAATGATATATATTCTTTTATTTTCTGGGGGCTCATTTTTCACATTTTCCTGTCTTTAATGCTCTCTATTGCAGTAACATGTTTGCAAATTGCCAAAACCCCAATGGTTTTCATTGCTCACATTGTCATTCTGTTAGAATCTACACAGCTACAAAAACCAAGGCTGTATCTCATTGCTATCACAAAATACATGGCTATAGGTACATACTTAAGTGTAGCTAAATAAGAGCTGTAGGGAATACAAATTGAACAAAGAATTCCAGCTTCTTTTCTGGTTTCAGTCATGTGGGGAAGGGAGGGAAGACTTAATTGGGAATGGATTTCTTTCCCTTGAGTTGAGTAAAATGTTGTTGTGTATAAGCCCATTAGTGAAACAGACACCTGTAATCCATCCTTGGCTAGTTTGCAGGTAGGACATCAAGCTCCATTAATTGTCCTAGATGAAAAAATCATACATATTGTTCTTTCTTTATTCACTGTAAATTCTCAGAAAAAAAAAACAACGCTGGTATCTTTATAATAGGGTTTAGATAGCACAGTCCAAGTTTCCACAGTACAATTACAAATTTCCAGCACTGAAGAGGTCTTGTCTTTATAAAAGCATTTGGATTTCTGATACTACTTTTAAAGACACTGACTCTGAAATTACCTTCAAGCACTCCTGCACAGGATACACATGCATAGCATCTAAATCAGGCCTAAGGTGGAACACAATAACACTGTGAACCAGGTGTGCTTCCTCACATGCTCCTTTGTGCTGGTTCGGAAAGAAAACCAGATGAAAATCACCTAAATTGATTTTATTTATTTATTTATTTATTTGGCTGAATTACTTTCCTGAACTGACTCTTCATCTGGTCATAAGTATGGTATATGTTATATGTGTACTCAAGCCAGCATTAACCAAGCAAACTTTGTGTACTAAAAGCAGTCAACAGCATGAAGATTTGGGTGCATTTATTTCCTCAGAAGGAAAGTCCTTACAGTGAAAGGCAAGAAATGAAGTTCTAAAGGGATGGTTCTCTCATTTCACATCAGTATTAATGACCTTGGTACGGGAAACAGTGATGCATTAATGAAAGCGGCAGATGACACAGAGTTGTATAAACTGAAACCACAACATCATACGATAATAACTACCTGAATTTGAAGCGGGCTAGAATAAATACAGGATGACACTTTCCTACACAAAAGGTTACATGCTCAAAGAAGACTTGATTAGCTCCAGCTCACGGTGTGATTTCTTAGAAGTAAGGCAATGAAAAGCAAAGTGATCATTAGCAGATGAGAAAATAAGCAAGAGCCACAAATGTGACATTGTTGTGAAAGACAGATACAGCAACATAAAGTTAAATGCACGAGACATAGGGAAATATTAATGTCATTGCATAAGCTTTTATTTATTTTTATTTATGCATTAGTTTTTCAGTTCTGTGTAAAACAGAAGTAATACAATCGTGAAAAGATCAATTTTCTTAGTGGAGCACTGACTCAGTCCATAGGTAAGTGTCACGGAGTTCTCTCTAGAGCTCACTCCGGGACAGCGGGAACTAGCGGCACTGTACGGCACGGCACGGCACGGCCCGGCCACGTGCGTTTCGGGAGAGGGGAAGGGAAGGGAGATTTCGATTGAGTCTAACAAAAAATGAAGGAAAGAAAAAGGTGATCTGAGAACAAACGGCAGTTTAATAACCTAATAACGCTAAACAACAACAAGAGAGTTTCAACAAAGAGAATACCAAGTCCCCAATCT
>JANHGO010005208.1:0-23460 GCA_024606505.1 Aquila spilogaster
AAATTTGTTATAACTTCTGCTCTTTCCATTTCTGTTCCAAATGGCTGGAAGAGTTCTAGCAGGATAACACCCAAGCTGTACATGTCTGACTGGAAAAGGGGTGAAGGAAAAGTTCTGGGGTAATTTCTACTTCAAAGGACCTACCAGATTTCATCTCACAAATGTTACAATATGAGGCTTATGACAAAGTTTCATGATAAGAAAACTTTTGTGGCTCTACTGAAGCAACTCAAATTCCAGTCTATACAGATTCCTCAAGATGATCTCAGAAACACAATTTCTGTATTTAGCAGGCAAAGCTGTAATCTGTATCAGCAAAAAACAGGAGTAACAGTGGGAGGAAGATTAACCAACTGTAGTATCACTGAGAGGCTTATGCTTTATTCCTATAATCTGTCCTAAGTATGCCTTACAGAAATAATCATTTTACTGTAAGACGTTCTTTTCAGATCAATGGTGCTATTAAAATTGAGCATACAGTTTCTGAAAAATTACATTTCAGGTTATGCAGGTAGACATAAGGTGTTACTCTGGACAATCTGAATATCAGTGCCTAATCAGATAATAGCATTTAAATGTGTTCATAGAGGAGGGGTAAAAAACAAAACCTACCTTGAAGTCATAGTCAGACCCCTGCAGCTGTTCTGGTGAAGCATACAGGCAAGTCCCCACACCTGAGGTATGCGTCATTGACTTCCACGCTTAGTACACACGTGTGTAAACATCCAGTACATCCGTGCGCATATATACATGAAAACAGCACAAAGCGTTACGACAAAGGACAGAGTAACAGTACAGGAGACAGAACTAAGCTGTTTCTTCCCCCCGGCCCCGCAGGAGACAACCCCAACAGGCGGTTTGTCAGACACCACCCGCTGGGCCGAGGGGAGAGGCCGCGGCCTCCGCGCCGAGCCCACGGCAGCTCGGAGCCCAGGCCGACCGCCACGGAGAGGAGTCAGCCACGGCCGGACACCGAGGAACGCCGAGAGAAGCCGCTCACGCACCTAAGCCCGAGAGAACGAACACCGCGGCCAACCCCTCGCTCCGAGCAAGCCGCTCCGCTCTCACCTCCAGGCCGCGCTGCACCAGCGCCGCGTTGGACGGCGTCTTAGCAGCCCGGTACTGCGTGGCTGCCAGGAGCAGGGACTTCATGCAACCTGAAGCATCCATGACGACCCCCAAAACAACCCCTCACAGGCGCGAGCAGCATTCTGCATTCGTACTTCCCGCCGCCGCCGCCATCTTGACGGCAGCGTCCACTGAACGGGAGCGCCCGCCTCCCCGCGGGGCACGGCGGGAGGCAGCGTCGCCATCTTCCTGCCGGGGGCAGGGGAAGGGGTGGCAGGGGCGGTGCTGTGAGGCGTCGTCTGTCATTCTCATACCGTGAAACTTTTTTGTGAGGGCGGGCGTTAGTTTGCTTGAGGTGGCCCGTGTGGTCTTCTGAGACCCGTGATTTAAAAGTTGTAGTGTTGCGTGCAGTTAAATACCGAGCTGCTGTGCGATACTTCAGTATGACAAGCATGATAACCCAGTATCAGGCAAGCTACCGTGTTCTCCAAGCAGGGAAGACACCAGCGTATGGGCTTCAATAGAATAAGTGCTTTTTTTTCCCACCATTAGTACAGTTTTTCACAGTCAACTACTGTATTTCCAATTCACTATTTTTGGGACACAGTAGTACTTTTGGCAATGTAAGAATTAAGTTTTCTGTTTGCTTGTTTTGTTTTTTGTTTTTTGTTTTTTTTGGAACCTTTAGGCAACGAGTATCAGCTGGTTCCTGGCACCAAAAACTGTTTGCGCTGCAAAGATGTGATGAAATCCAAAGCACTGATAGAAAAGTCATAGAATCATCATAGAATGATAGAATTGTTTGAGTTGGAAGGGAACCTTGAAGGCCATCTAGTCCAGCTCACCTGCAATGAACAGGGACACCCATAGCTACATCAGGTTGCTCAGAGATCCGTCCAGCCTCACCTTGAATGTCTTCAGGGATGGGGCATCCACCACCTATTTGGGCAACCTGTGCCAGTGCTTCACCACCTGCATTGTAAAAAACTTCTTCCTTACGTCCAGTCTAAATATCCCCACTTTTAGTCTGAAACCACTTCCCCTTCGCAACAGACCTTGCTATGGAAGGTCCTTCAATAAACAGTCAAGATGCATAATAAGAAAGAAATCTAACCGGTATTAATAAGAAAGAAATCAAACTGGTATTACTAATACAAATACCCATACAAATTGACGTAGCTGAAATACTACCCATATATCCCTACTACGAAGTAACCTGAATCATGAACAAAATAACAGAGTTTAGAAGTTTTAAGCATCAAATGATGCCAATGGAATTTTTATTGTGTGTATCTTTTTATCAACATATACCAGTTCTGCCATAAGCTGCTGTTTTATGAACATTCATTTATTATATTCACAATTCTTTCTAACAGATTCTCAAAATCACAGAGTTGTAGAGGCTGGAAGAGATGTCTGGAGATTATCTAGTCCATATATATCTGGCCTACTAGATTTATGTTTTTGTTTTCCTCTTTTTTCTTATATTTTAATTAAAAAATAGAACATAATAAAAGAATTTTTGTTACTTATATACATTAACTGTATTACATATTTTACATGTGGCCCAAGACAATTCCTCTTCACTCACTGTGGCCCAGGCAAGCTGAAAGGTTGCACACCCGTGAGTCCAAACCCCTGCTAAAGAAATTCCCTATAGGAGGTTGTACAAGAAGGCATCCAGACAGGTCTTGAATATCTCCAGAGAAGGAGACTCCACAGCCACTCTGGGCATCCTATGCCAGTGCTGTCACCCTCAAAGTAAAAAAGTTCTCCCTCATGTTCAGATGGAACTTTCTGTGTTCCAGTTTGTGCCCACTGTCCCTTGTCCTGTCACTGGACACCACTGAAAAGAGCCTGGCTCCATCTACTTGACAGCTGTCTTTAGATATAAGATTTATAAGATAACAAATCTTTCATGTCAGCAGTAGACATCTTGAAAAGTTTGCTAAAAAAAAAACAAAATACACATACACAAGCAAACAAATACACACTCTTTCCTCCATATAATTATCCATGTGTCAGAAAAACTAATTCTCTTAATGATGGACAAAAAATGCATAGTAGATTGTGCTGGATCTGCTGTGGCAAAATACAGTTGCTCTGTTAATCTACAAAATACACTAATTCCAGACGTATAGATACATAGCTTTGAATGTACAACTGTTAACTCTTTCCAGTTGATGTGCTGTGGCAATCCTTCCAATTCATCAGGTGGCAGATCGTTCAAGCTAAGACATCAACATAATCACTTTCATCAATTTCTGTGAAGAAATGAAAAAAAAGATCTTGTCATTACTAACTGATCTTCTGAAAGACTCCTCTAAGCAAGATGGCATGTTGTCATGTTGCTATGCAGATATTATTAATTCAATTTGATTCTCAATATTCTGTCCGCTATTTCAGAACACGTTTAGAATTAGTTTCCTATGGACTGGGTCTTCCAAGCCACCCCACACGTGGAAGCAAAGCTTGTATTGCCCTTTCTAAATCAGCTGGCTCTGTAATTAAATAGTTGTATCCACATGAAACCCTTTCCTCCTGAGAAAGTTAAATGCCCTGAATCATATATAGTCACTAATTCAGATCAGTAGTGCAAGTAGCTATAACTCTAGGGTAGCACAGCTTTTGTTCTCTAATAAATTTTCTCAACAGAAAAGCCCTTAGCTGGGAAGAGAGCTTGAAAAACCATCTTAGACCTTGTTAGATATTTTATTATTGTTGTTATTTTTCTAGAATCCAAGGAAAAGGCAGAAATTGAATGCTTGGGACACTATAGAAACCTACTGTCTTTTCAAGTAGCCTCCCTCAGAAAAGTGGTTATTGGTCTGGAAAACAATGTTAAAAGCTGGCTAACAACCAGTATTGCAATCCCAGAGTCTGAACTCTCTGGTTCCAAATCTGTGATGCTGAGCACAAGGCTGTATACTTCTTATTTTCAACATACTAACTAAAAAAGATCATGTTCTAACACAAACCACAATAATCTACAAGCTAGATCTTGGTATAAAAATAGCTTTTGACCTGGACAATAAAGTAAAGGACAGCCTCAACTCTCACTGAAATGTAAGGGCATGTCAGCTTAGCGGAACCGCATTGGGTAAAACTGTTTCTCAGCCTTCTGTAGACTAAGAGCATCGATACTCATGGAGTTCTGGGCAATACCATGCTTTGCCATCTGTACCTTTTTTAGTTTTATTTTGTTAATTTATGGTGGATGAGTGTGTGTAACCTATGACCTAGAACTAAGCAGTTCCCAGTGAACTTAAGACAGAACAAAGGATGTTCTGTCCATGCAAGCTTGTCTCAGAGGATACATAGCAACTATTCACCTGTCAATGCAATTGTTGTCTTAGGGAAAAGACAGAGAATAAACTAGATTTCTCACCATTGTAAATGTCATCATCTCCTGTTTTGAGCTTCTGGATTCTTCGTGAGTTTGTTTTCTTGACTGGGTAGCAAAGCTTTGTTACTAGCCCTTGATTTGGCTTTTCATAGGTATATATTAAATCCTTTAATGTTCTGAAGACCTTTTCTGGAACACCTTCACAAGTCTGTAAGGAAAGAAAAACAAAGTTTGTTTGAAGTTGTATTTCCCACAAGGTATCTGTAGAGAGAAGAACTGTGCATAACTTGTTGTTCACCAAGGGATGTTTTGTAAACCTGCATGGTGACAGAATACAGTTCTAAACACAATAGGGACACCTGTGTGGTGATGTGGTTATGGTACCAAGCATAACCTCCTTCACCAGCCCTGCTTGTGTGCAATGCAGACAAGGGAAAGCTGTTTAGTGCTCCCTGCCTGGCTTCAGATCACAGTCTTTCCTTGCTAGAAAGAACAAATTTTACTTCCTTCATTCCAGTAGCTGCTGTCTCTAACCACCCCTGTAATGGCCCTGCTATATTTCTCAGTTCCTCCCTTTGGGAATCCCTGAAGCGATCTAGGACAAACTTCCTACTTAGAACAAAATTCACATCGTTTCACATCATATTTAGCTGTTGAGAAAAGAAAAAATAAAACAGTCAAGTGCTATGAAAATTAACTCTTCATTGCAAGTCAGGTGTTTTCCTCTTTCATTGCAAAAGAACAGAACAAGTTGCTGCCTTCTGGGAAGCCATGGAGATCACAGTCCCCAGGCAAATGTCTTGCTCCTTGCATGTGTCCTTCAAGACTTGGTCTATGTCACCAAAAAGGTTTTCTGATACTGCTGTCCTGGTAAACAACCTAAACAAAGATCCCTGCCAAGACTACTGAAGAAGTTTCATCCTCAGTGTTAAAATGCTGATGAGGATAAGCTAACTATTTTCAGTATGTATTCTGGAGGTTTAAGCTCTATGAATTATTGGTATGGATTCAAAACTTAAACTGATAATTTTTTGGTTGAAGATCTAAAACCATCCACCACCACGGCTTCTAGACAGTCCTCCTGTACAGACAGACTCCTGTAGCTATTTCTGTATTGCTACATACAATAAAATACAAAGTTTAAGCTGGGCTCAATCCACTACAGCAGAGTTCAGTAGAGTGAAAGCATTACAGACTTCCCTCTGGTCTTAGAACACAAACTTATGGGGAACATATTTAATTCCCATTTAAAATATATGTATTTCAGACAACTATGTGACAAACAGAAGCCAAGTGTTTTATGCTATATTAGCATGGCCGAGGAAGGACACCTGCAGAAGCAGCTAATACATCTGGAGGCCAAATGAGCACCAGCTTTCACTTTTAGGTGGGAGTTTGTTATTTGTCTCAGGTTTGTCAAAATTTGTGACCAGCATAGGAAGGTGCTGAGACCAAACATGGATGACACTCCTAAGCAGGGGAGCAGAGTTCTCACAACTGCTTTCTAATGTGTGGACTGAACTGCTTCCATAGCACAGCCTCCATGCAATTTGCATGAAGACTTTTGCAACACTGTCAGCTTCAGGACAGTAGAGATAGAGTAAATACACTGATAAGTTCTAATCACAGTGAGGGTCCCACTCGCACTACTAGTCATTAAAAGTCAATGAGACTTTGGTTTCACTTCAACACTAGAGATGTATTCTTTATGTTCTGTTCTGTTCTGTTCTGTTATGTTATTTATTTATTTATCTTTGCATTCTTTATCTTCCCTTCAACTCACTATGGATTGAATGCCTCTGCCCCTGTGCACTGGTTTTGACTGGGATGGAGTTAACTTTTTTCATAGCAGCCTGTATGGTGTTGTGTTTTGAGTTTATGACTAAAACAGTGTTGATAACACAACAATGTTTTGGCTATTGCTGAGCAGTGCTTGCACAGTACTGAGGCTGTTTTTCCAGTCTGCTCCCCCAGCAAGTGGACTGGGGTGTGCAAGAAGCTGGAGTGGACACAGCCAGGAGAGCACACCTGAACTGACCAGAGGGGTATTCCATCTCTCAAGGCATTGTGCTTAACTTTAAAAGCTTGTGGAAAGTGGGGATGACTATGGTTTATGACAGGTGATAATATACATGTGGTGAGACCCTGCTTTCTGGGAAGCAGCTAAACATCTGGCTGCTGATGGGAAGTAGTGAATAAATTTTTTATTTGCTTTCCTTGCGTATATGACTTTGTATCACCTATTGTATCACCTGCCTTTTATCTTCATCCATTATTTTTTTCAGTCTTGTTTTTCCTATTTTCTTTCCATCAAGAACCTGTTGGGAGGAGTAGGGTGTGAGCAAGCACTTGTGGGGGTGCTGGTCAGGGTCTGCCTACTACACTCTAGAAAGTTAATGGCTGGACGTGGCCCTTGAAAAAAAAACAAATAATCCCCCCCATCACCATCAATATACTACTTCAGTATATTATTTCAGTAAACCAAAATAATCTGACTTAAAAACTAGAAGAACAAAAGTCTTCTTTCACATTCATGGCCAGGCCCTGCAAGGAAAATTCAGTTTAAAAAAACATAAAGGGTTTGTTTTCTGCTGATAGGTGTGACAGCAAAAACCGTAAGAGTGGCTATAATCCAAAACAGATTACTTTTTTTGTCAATAAATCATTCAGTTCTTCATGGGAGATTGTATCTTTCATACTGAATTCAAACCACTAATTAGCAAGAGTGACCAGCATGTGACAGTTTGGTGTGTTCTTTGTGAAGTGAGTTTGATGACCTCATTCCTCTTAAATGCTACTTAATTGTTGGCAGTCATGTTGACTATTCCTATTCCCAGCCAGGGGTCGATCCAGTTTTTTAAATGTCCTCTTGCCTTGCCTATAAATTGAAGATTTCTTTGAGTAGGGATCTGGTTGATACAGTCTGCTCTTATGCATTTTCCAGCAGCAAGCAGCATTATGTGAAGTCATTACTTTTGGTGCCTGAGAAAAGCACAGAATTATAGATATTGTGGTGGCTTCACTCTGATGAGCAGGTCTTTTAAAATCAAAAAGTTTGATATTCAGAACCCCTAGATTCTAGGTGCCATGGCAGAGCTTCCATATAGAAAAAGCTAATTAGGAACAGAAATGCTGAAATTTATAGGTTTTTCTTCAATAATATAAAAAAGAAATGGTCGAATCAGGAAATAGCTGCTCAACAAATAGCTGATTCATTTAGGTTATAAGGGGTTTCTACAAAGATAGTAACTACTTACAAGCTCATATGCAAGTATAATGTCAAAAAGTCGAAAAGTGAATATAGCAGAAAAGAAACTTGGAAATACGTAGGTTGCTCTGAAAAGTAATGCCTCCTATTTATTTTCGTGTTATAACAGATATGAAAGAACTTAATAACACTATTTGATAGAGCAAATTCTCAGCTACAAAACAATATTTTTCAACATAGACACCACCATTAGCTATGCATTTTCACCAGTGATGAAGAAAAGCCAGTGTGCTGAGCTCATAAAAGTGTGCACCAGCAGTGGTGACCCACTGTTTCACAGCTGCTATTACAGTATTCCTGCAAGGAAAATATTGCCTGCACAGTCCATCTTTCCTCAACAGATGGAAATCAGAAGGTGCCAAATCCGGACTATACAGTGGGTGTGGTAGGACAGTACAGACCAGATTGGCAGTGTGGTCTATGGTCTTCTAACTGGTATGGTGCCTGGCATTATTGTGTTGCAAGAGAAAGATCGTCTTCTTCTCCGGCCTGGCTCTGGAAATTCAAACCGTCAGCTTAGTCGACATTGTGATGTAGCAGTCAGAGTTGACAGTTTGTTCAGGTTCCAGGAAATCCAGAAGGATCACCTCTTTCCTATCCCAAAAGATGAGGCACAGCGCTATACCTGCTGAGGGCTGTGTTCTGAACTTTTTTTTCGATGGGGAATTCATGTCACCACTCCGTGGGCTGCCATTTTGACTGTAGCTCGTACTCATGGCACCACATCTTGTCACCAATAAAGATGGGATTGAGAAAACTGACACCTTGAGCCTGATATCAGTTCAATAGGTCCTTACAAACTTGCATACGGTGTTCCTTCTATTCCCGTGAGAGCACTAGTGGGACTCATCTGGCACAAACTTCACAATATACCAACTTTGCGACTATCATTTCCAATGCATTGAAGCTGATATTCAGCTTCATGTTCATAATCTGCCAATTCATTTGGATGAGCTAGTTGTGACACTCTTCATTCTGTGGTGTGACAGCTGTGCATGGCCATCTGGAATGTGACTTGTCATTCATGTTGCTGTCACCACTGCCGAAACACACCACCCACCACTTCACTGTGCTCACATTCACTGTTTGGTCTCCAGAAACTTTCAGCAAGTATCAATGAATGTCAATGGGTGATTTTTTTTCTGCATGGAGGAAACACATCATATCCAGACAGCCACCTTTGCTTCATCTGCACTTCCGTGTCAGATGCCATTTTGTCACACTGCCCCTCTGCTGCCATCTGTCACATGGCAACAAAATGTAATGGAATATTGGTGGGAAGGTTCAACCTCTACTACAATATCACCTACATCTGCTTCTGACATTACTGGCCAACATAATAAAATAGGAGGCATTACTTTTGGAGCGGGCTTCCTATTTTATCAGGTTATCTTTTCAAGCATGTATTTTTTTAATTCCATAAAATTTTAAATAATTTTAAGTAATTTTAAATAATTACAGATGAAATGAGATTTGCTTACCTGTATTTTATAACCTTCATATTCCCTGAAGATACGGTAAGTGTAGACGATTTTTTCAAAGCTGTGAAAACATTGTTGTATATGTTATGTTTACGTCAACTGTCCGACCACAGGAAAGGGCTTAGACTGCTACAGTTGAATGTGACAGTAAGGTATTGCTTTTCTTTGTTTGCTTGGCTTTTTTTTTGTCCATCTGCTGTCACAGCACTTCGCTTAGGAAAGACTTTGAGCAAGCATGTCCACATCAGCTAACTGCCTGAGCTCTTCTCCTGCTTCTTAGGTCCATTTATTATGTTGATTTTTTATGTTGAGTTGAGTTTCATGTGACTATGTCTCCAATAAAATAGATCTCATCATTCAAATTAATGAAAATGCTTCTGGTTACATCCAGAAAGGGCTGGATGTCACTGTTACTTGTTCATAGACAGTAAAGCACAAAATAGAGCCTAGAAGCTCACTGAAAGCTGTTATGCATGTAAAAGAAGACTCCTTACTTCTGTAGGATGCCTAATTTCTTGCTCACCATCAGCAAAATTGCTTTACTGTGTTAGAAACCACTTTGTGCAAATGTCAACATAGAATAAAATGCAGGCAAAGGGCAAACACATGCATCATTGATAACTGCAGTATCTCTGTCAGCAGTGAGATGAAGGGGAGCTGTAGCTTGGATGACTCAGCCTCCAGCAAGGTTATACTTACTATCAGATGGCCTGTTTAGGCTGGAATGACAGTGTTAAACATGTACCGCTCCTTCAAAAATGGAGCTACTGCGAAGACCCAAATTGCTACAGAGGAAAGTGAAGAATCCTTCTTTCCCTGAAGTCATATCCCAGGGGAAAAAGAACTGGCTTCAAACTATCAACTCCAAAGGAGATGTTGCCTTTCAAAAGACTGATCTGCACCTTTTGAGGCTGAGAGAATTACCTGGGATATGATACAAGATTACCATGCTATAGGGAAAGAAGAACATTGGCATGAAGTGACGTTCTGTAAGGCTGTCCTTGGGAATATCTTCTATTGTATTATAGAAGTTGGGAAGGATGGGAGAGGAGAGAGAGAGAGAATGAAAACCACATTAGTCAAAGTAGCAGTAATAAATGATTCTGTAAGAAAACCTGCAGTTCACTTTTCATGTGAGATCTGCTGGCGTTCCTCTGAAGAGAACAGGTGAGGAATTTGCCATGGCATACACAGGAGTGAGAAGCTGTAGAATGCTTCTTGTGTAAGCAGCTTTCCTTGTGGAAGCCCACAAGTAATCCTCCCACTGAGCCATCTGTGCCTTCACCTGTTTCAGACATGATCATGTACCACGCTATTTCAACCTTGAATGTGCTTGATTTGACTAGATATGTATGGTACAGGCCATTTAACAATGAGCATATACAGAAGATACGATATTAAGGACAAAACTGTGGGCGAAGTCTCTGACTTGCAGTGCTAAAAGAAAAAAACAATGGAGGAAGGAAGGGAAACCACATTTTCAACAGACGCCAGGACTGGAAATATCTGCAAATAGCAGGTAGTATTAGATACACATGTTGTTGTGAATTAAGACTGCATGAGAGTGAGATAGAAAAGCAAAACAAATGGGATTCTAGAGTTCAAAAATTGAGAAAAGTTTTCATGTTTTGAAATATGTTTAACTAAAGATTTCAAATAACTTACAAAGTAAACCTAGCACAGGCCTTTATGTAAGTAGTTTGATTCCTAATACTTTCCATTCTCTCATCTATTTTCTTTGCCTTCCAATGTGATACCTCTCTAAACTTGACCTTGCAGTTGTATTACAAGAAGAATGTTGAATTCTTGGAGAGATGTCAGTAGAAAATGTCCTCCAGTCGCCAGCTCACAAAATGACAACACGGGCTCTACTTTTAGGAAATTATTCTTCTTTTGCATTTCCTAGAGTTTTGATTGTTACTTTAATAATATGCAAGTGTTAGAATGTTGAGGATACTGATGGCTTTGGATAAATTTTATCAACAGAAATGAAAACTTTATCAAATATAGCAATGACAGCTGTTCAGAAAATGAACTGGAGATCACGATCACCACCAAAAAAGGCAGTAAAGTTGCAGAGAGATATAAACCACAACAAAACAACAACAAAGAAAAGCAATATCTGAAAACAAGTAATTTTAGTTGGTATGCATGTTCATTGGTAAGATTTCAGCTATAGCTAAATGAATTGAGCTGTGATGAGAGGGAGAATCTTAGGGCAAAAACCTAGTTACGGGGACTTGCATGTAAATGGATGTTTGCTCTGCAAAGAACCTACTTTGCTCTGTGAAGGAGTTACTATGGACTGGGACTAGTTCTAACTTCCACTTAGAAAAGATCAACTTTGACATAAGGTGTTGCGCCTCAGGGCTACATCTTTTTTTTTTCCTCCATGAAGTACCTGTAAAAATTCACATATATCTGGCATATGAGTTTTTTATAAAAGTTGGTGTTCATTCTTTAAACATAATGTGCCAGTAGAAGTAAGACACAGAAGCGAAAAACAATAATCTAAACAGATTGTTTCTAAACTTATTCTTTGTCAATCCAAATTTGAAAAGTTCTTGTCTGCATATTACTTGTCTGCTACAGTTATTACAAAATAAATATGAAACTGCCATTAAAATGAAAAAATTCTGATTCCAAATTAACTATTAAATGCTTATCAACAACTGCATATTATGATTCAAATTAGCAAACTAACTGGTCTGAGGATAAGGGAGATTTAGAGGTAGAAGACTAGCATGAGATGAGTTTATTCTGGTAGGTTGACATATTGAATTGCAAGGGCAATAGATCTGGACTGAGGCACTGTCAAGACCTGGGACAGCTGTGAATGAGTATGGCAGGATTACCACGGAGAAAGAGCTGTGCACTGTGCATGATTACTGTTGAGATGCTTTTGGACTGGTCCCACCATTCTGACTCTTAGATCCTCCCTGGGCATTCCTCCTCCCTTCAGTCAGTGGGACAACTCATAATTTTTTCTGTATATATTTCTGTATAATGTTTTCTGTAGCCTCTGGATTGCTGTCTCTATCCATGGATCAGCTGAGAACCACTTTTTTTTTTTCTTTTTTTTTTTGGAAGGAAGGCATCAGTTTGTGTATCAGTTGTGTTACATGCTAAGCAATGCTTTAGATGCCATTCTAGTCCAGAAGCTGTCTTGAAACAGCACTGAGAGTTTCAGTGTTGACGTCTCCAATTTTAGGACAAATGCATTCCCCTTTAACAGTTTTTCTTTCTCTGTCTGTCACTGACAGCTAGTCTCTCAGGTTCTGAGCCAATATTCTACATCATCCCATTTGCTATCTGAAGGCAATGTGTGCTGTCACCAATGCAAGCGTGAGTCTGTTATGCTTTGCTTATACTATGCATTTCAACTACTATATGTATTAATGCACAAACTAAAGTCAAATACACCCTTTGCCCATTACGTACTCTGTAGATGTGCTGTCTGTTACCTCAGTAGTTCAAACTCATTAAACATACAAAAGACATATGCACGCCTTTGCTTTCTCATCTACCTCTACTGAATAAGATCACCACAGCTGTCTGCCCACATCAAGGACTAGCATTGCTTCCTCTGTGCCGGGATCCCCGTTTATTCTTTCGGACAGACTATGTATACCTTTTCCCTCTGTGATCTCTTTGCTTTGCACATTGTCTCCTGTCCACAGAGTGGACCCACTGCAGGCAGGTTCCTTCAGCTCCCACCCCAAGGTCTCTGTATCTCATCTGCCATTTCTCCTTTCTTCTACTGACCAACCCAGTATTCCATTTCCTCCTCCCTTTTTCTCCCTTCTCCTTTGATTTGTTTCAAAAGCAGTGAGATTTTGATTACTGATAAAAAATATTTCCTGATATTTTTGAACTAATTAAATGTTGTGCTAAAAATTTTTCACGTCATTCTCAAACGCACCCTCAAGGAAAGCGTAACATTTTATAGGTTCACACAAAAAGGACTAATTACTAGTTCATAAACTCTGAACACATTAAGAACAGATCAATTCTATATGAAAAAATGTAAAACAGACTTTATGAACAGGGAAAAAAAATTACTATTCCCTACAGGAAAAGAAAATAACCCAATTTTAATTGTTTTAAGTTAAGCAATTCTCTATTCCCATCTTGTTCATGGGCTTGTCGTGAATTTGAGTAGGACATGACATCTTTCTGTCTCAGCTTATCTTCTTACATCAGATAAACTTTGTGAGAAACACAAGGCTAACGTTTCATCAGTTAATCAGCATGCGTATGAAGAAGAAAATGTTTTATATCCTACTATGAGACTTTTCAGTGTCTCTGTAGTGCTAAAATGGTATTTACTCATTGCTACAACAGAGATAGTAACTTTGAGTGAGGTTCTTCTCACCGTGTTTTGGCAGGCTGAGGTATTTTCTCTGGGCTCTCTCTATTGTCTGCAGAGAGACAGCAGCATCAGCAGAGAACAATTCACCCAGTCTTTGATATATGAATTGTTTTTACAAGTGCCACCCTCTCACCACTCACTATAAAGGAAACCTAAGGCAACCAGCATCGCTTGAATACATCTACAGACATACCATTAACATTACGGAAGAACAGTTAATGTTAGAAAAGGTGAACTCTGGGTCTTGGATCTATTTGAAAACTCGTAAGAAATATAGTATTAAAATACTTACAGAACACACAGACACAAGGCTCCTGCCATGCTTTCACTCTCTCGTATTAAATAGCTACCATTCTTTCCTTTCTTGCACAGCAATTCTTCACAGGCTTTTTTTGATATCTTTCCATGAAAAAATGGGAACTCCATGGACAAACAGAAACAAGGTCTCTTGTCTTTCAGACCAATTCTAGAGAAAGCCAGAAGACTGGCATTAAAAGAAGACTTATTCTAAAAGCAGCTGTTAAGAAGTGAAACTGGAGGTGCAAAGTACAGACACGGGTTCGTGTTGCTGTTATTGGTCTGTCTGTAGTGCAGATAGTTACCAGCTTAATGCTGAAGAGCACAGTGAGGGCAGGGCGGGAAATGGGAAATGATTTGTCTGCACTGTTAACAGTGCATGTCAGAAGAGAAGACTCTTCTAGTGCATTGTATGACAGAGCTGACATTTGATTTGTGTATCACATTTCTAAGCTATGCAATAGTTAGACACCTAATAGACACCTAAGCACAGTTATATTTTAAAGTTACTTTTATATTTGAAGTTGCTCAAAGCCTTGCCAAACTTCCCCTTTTAGCACAGTTGTCGGTTGTTGCTGTTCTTACGGCTTAACAGCTTTTCCAAGTTTCAGTGAAAGCTGATCAGCAATATTTAGATTTTTTCAAGAGGCATTCTCTCCGCTGCCTCCTCCTCATTTTTAAGGTATAACAATTTTATCAAGAAGTTCTGCTGTGTCTATGCCATGCTTTAGAAAACATGGCAGGAAGGAGACGATGGTCAGACAGTGCCTTTTGGTACCCCTAGGAAGCTGCCGTCAGTTGAGTGCGGGTAGGATATAGCCGTGTGGAGAACTGCTGCTCCCTGATGGAGGAAATGCTGCCTAACCCTACGGGAGGTGCTCTCAAAGGCATTTCACGCTTTCCTCGCTGGAAGGCAAAGACGGGGGAAGGGCGGAGAGCAGACCTGGAGAAACAAGAGATAAGTAAGGGGAAGGGGGAAGTAAGGGGAATAAGGAAGGGGGAAGGGGACAGCAGGAGAGACAGAGTCTTCAAAGCTGAGGAAAACGATCAGGGACTGCTGCAATACAATCTGCTGTCAAAGCCAAAACAGTCCAGGTCCATAAGTGCTGGAACTGGCAAGTCTTGATTTCAAAGACCATTGTTTGCATGTACATTTCCCAGCTTTGTAACTTGAGGTCATCTCCGATGTCCTCATGATGTGTCACCCTTTCCCTGTCACCAAGCAGTGCTGGTGACCTCCTTGCTCCAGGAGGAGCACTGCACCACCGACAGTTGCTTACACCATCAGTGCCAGTGGCACTGCACTTTTGTTGTACAGTTCTGGGATCCACCTTGCTCAAGATCCTTGATAATGATGCCAAAAGTGACGGTTGGCTGTTTCCTCTCTTCTTTTATTACACATCCTCCTCCATTTAACAAAAATTCCAAGAAACTTGTAAGTGCAAATACTCAGCAGTTGGGAGATGCCAGAGTTGCTGCATGCTGCTGGCAAAATTCCAGTTTTCATCCTTTTGTGCAAGTGAAGTATGATAACGGATCAGGTATGACAAAGGGTGGTAGTCAGTAATATGACTGTGTATATAGTTTTCTGTACATCTCATAAATGTAAAATTTTCATGAGGCAGTGTGAGGTGGGTGACCCAGAAGCCCAGCCATGAAAAGGAACAGCAGCAGCTGCTTAATGCTGCCCAGCTTCAGGCACCTTCTCTCTCCTCTGCAGTGGTAGGAAAAGTAACAGGTAACAATATAAATAAATAAAACTATAGAGTATCCGAAGAAGGGCTACGAAGACAGTGAACAGTCTGACAGACAAGATGTATGAGGCATGAGTGCTAAACTTCAGAAACAATTTGAAATTTTCGACCAGCACAGTAAGATCCTATTAGAAAGTTAAGAAATGTATTGTGCCACTAGTTTACTCTGTGTAACACACTCTATTTATAAACATGTTCTCATCTCTGGTGTATTCATTTCGGTTGGAAACAGTGTCAATGATCTGCCTGACGTGGAAAGATTGGTGCTTTTCTCTGTTTAATCTAATATCGTTGTTTTGAAAATCTCTTGCCTTAGAAAACATCATGGGAAAATGAGGGAAGAGTTGCGTAGTGGTGGATTTCCAGTTCCTTTTAGTGTTTCCAGTTCCTTGTTCAAACAACAAGTAATGATCCTGGGCAGAAATTCTCACTGTGAAACCATGGTTCAGCATGCACAGTGCAAGCACAACTCAAACATAGTTCAAAATTTAAAGAGCACATCAAAGCAATTTGTTCCTGCAGCTTTCCAACAGGGTTCAATAGAAGAGGTTCACCTAGGGATTGAAGTGATCCTTTTACTTTACCTATCTGCAGTACTCAAGTGAAGTTGAGGAGTTTGGCTTAAAAGCAGAAACCACAGAAATGTACAAGAGAAGAGAAGGGAAGAAGAGAGGCGCCATAAATATCGTCTGGTCTGTCACTGAACTACACACATGACTCACTGATCAGACACAGACTCCTCACTGTCCCTCGAATGCATACATAGATGTGTATATACTTTACTCTGGCACTGGTGGGCTAGTTCACAGCAAGACACTGGCAGTGACGTATCAGGACTTTCAGATCACAAGTGGAAATACCTGTTGACAGATGTTTCATAAATACTAGAAATGTGGAGAGAGATGTCCTTGTCAGACACTTCAGAGCTGTGTCACAAACCTCACCGTGATCTGTAGCATGTGACATTTAGTTTTTACTGTCTATGTTTGAATCGTGGAATGACATAACTCCATGGGCCAAATTCACCCATAAATTCAGACCAAATATTTCCTATTGAGTATTTTTGGCTTACATAACCCTGCATATCCAGCTGCTTCTCAAGATGTCCATGCTTGCAGAGTGGTGAGAAAGCCTGAAGCCACTCTAGATCACAGTAGGATAGTTTGTGACAGGAGAAAGAGACTGAGAGCTACTGCAAGTTCTGTGTAATTTATGACAAAGGATGTAGGAAGGTAACAGCAGTGATAACCTAAATCAGTGTGCCGAGGAATCCATGGTGCAAAACTGAGTATTTGAAGGGCAGGGAAAGGCACAAGAGAGGCACAGTGCACTGGCTGGATCCTTCTAAGCTGCAGCAGGGTTTGTGCAATGGAAGTAGTCACACCAGAATAAGCCTTTGGGCA
Organism: Aquila spilogaster; assembly: GCA_024606505.1. NCBI lineage: Eukaryota > Metazoa > Chordata > Aves > Accipitriformes > Accipitridae > Aquila > Aquila spilogaster. The sequence continues at coordinate 16,990 of JANHGO010005208.1, forward strand.
TTATCACTCACATTTTTAGCAACACCAAATCAAGCTGGGTCTAGTGTGAATCTGCTCTTAAAGTAATTTTGCTTTCCCAAAACAGGACTAGATTGTTTTTTTTTGTTTGTTTTGTTTTTCCCATCATTCACTGAAGGAAGGAAGGTTTCTAGGGTAGCCTCCTGCAGTGATTAACTGACCTTTTACATATTAGAGAAAGGAAAAGAATGCTAAGTACTTTTTCCTGCTCTCACCTGCACATGGAAAAAAGGCTAGATTGTCACTATCTCCTATACATCAAAACTCTTACATACTCTAATCAGTCTTCTATATTCTTAACAAAATGCAACCACTTCCTGCAGTCTTTCCCCACAGGTTCCTTTTTCTAACCTTGCAATTGTTCTCTTTGTTGTAACTGGACACCGCCTTAGCTACCACTTCTATAAAATGTTATGCCTCTGAACAAAGTCTTTCGACTACAAGACAAAATAGACATTACTGAAACTAGACCTGCAACATTTTTTTTGCAGCATGCCAAGTCCTCCTTGGCTGAAACTCTGATTTGCTTTCTGCTGTATCACTGCTTTTACCTATTTTTAGTATTTTCCTTCAGTTTCTGTAAAACATAGAGAGGCATTTTCATGTTAACATCTCATATTAGCAAGCACGTTTGGCATTCTGGTCTTGCCACCTATACAGGCTGCAGCTCTAACACAGAAAAGCTCTTAATAATACCTTTGGTAAGAAAAGTAAAGCCAAGGAAAAACTAAGTTGCTTAACGACATGAAAAAATTACATTTTCAGTAGGGGCAGAGATCAAAATTAAATTGAAAGCCATGATCAGAAGAAGCTAAAAGCAAAGCCAGTGTGCTTGAAAATGGCTGAAGTTGTGAATAAAGCAGGAAGTGCAAGGATGCGGTGTAATTTGACCAGGCAGCGAAAAAGATAAGATGTGGAAACAGAAAGAAAGCTGACTTCTAGCTAAGTCTCCTGATAATCTGAATTCTTGGCCTGTGTCAGTAAACAATTACATTACTGTACAAACTGAACCAGCAAGAGCTTTTACAAGAAAAAAACATTATAGAAAGAAATTATGTTTAATTTGGCAAAATTTATAACTGTAGCACGATGTCTACATCAATCTGTGGTTTTGCTTTGGGCATTACTTGTTTTGCATATTATTAAAATTACTATTATTTCTTCCTTTCTTTTCTGTCTTAGTAAATAGTTTTCATCTCAACCTCTGAGTTCTAAATATTTCCCCCCCAGTTCTCTCCCCCATCCCACTGGGAAGAGAAGGAGTGAGCAAAGGGCTGTGTGGTGTTCAGCTGCCTGCCAGCTTTGATTTTAACAGAAGCTTTTTAACTATTAGGATATGTGGGCAACTTGTCAACAACTTGCATTTGTGACTGCAGCAAAAAGAAGCTGAAAAAAGATATCAGTCAGAATTTACTGGGCTTCCTCAAATTAAAGCTAGAAAGAGAGGAAGAGAAACCATCAAGGAGAATGCTGCGGAAGAGTCTTGAGGAACAAAAAGAAGCCTGGGAAACCTGGAGTCAGTGGAGCCAAAGGACAAGAAGCCTTCAGGAGCAGCATGCCTTAGGGCATTGAAAGGGTCTGTCAGGTCACTGCCCTGTTCTTAAAAACTTTAGCAAGAACAGTTTTAACAGACAAAATTGCAAGGTAGAAGGGACACAAAATGATGAGAACTTAATAGAAACCCTAAGTGAGATCACAGGATGAGTCCTTAAAACTGGGGGGGACTAATCCCATTGGAAGAACATCACAGTACTTGAAGACTAACTTAGAACCCTACAAAGGTCAGTAGATGAGGTAAACCACAGGGGAAGAGAGAGGAGAGAAGGAAAGTGAAACAAAACCCAGATCTTCCATAAGGGCTGAAGAGAATGATATAAAGGGAAAAAAATATGTAAAACACCATTTAATCCTCTCTTTTAAAGAGATACATAAGCAAACAATGACATACAACAAGTAATTCATTAGAGCAGTGTAAACTGTATTTGAATCACTGAAGCAGGCAGGAATGCAGCAAGGAGGAGAAAAGGACTTGAAGTGCAGTGGCACAGCTGTAACTCACTAACATTTGCTGGTGGAGTTCTCAGTTCTGGTTCATTTTGACTCTTTGACAGATAAAACCTAGTGCTGCTGTTGCTGCTATCAAATTCATATTCAAACCCAAATGCTCCATCTCACAGCATGAAAAGCTGTGTGAAATGATTCTCTGACTTAGTGCCTCTGAAAATTATTGCATTGGTTAAGTTAATCACGAAGAAGGAAGGAGGAATGAAAAGTAGTGGCGTGAGCACTGCCATTTTGTGTTGGAAATCCAGGAGTATATCAACAAAGCTCACTTAACTCCTATAGTGGAGAGTGAGATGAATACGTGATCTCTTAAAGACTGCTCTAATCTGTATATACAGATGGGCTGCATTAAAACATACAAAGCTAACCCTACTGTGCAGTTTCCCAGTGTTTCAGCTCATAGCTCATACAGCCTGACATGCTAGTCCTAGAAGCATGGCAAGCCCGCTCTGTTTTGTTTTCTCAAGTCCATCCGTCTAACTTGCTGCTCACTGCCTCAGTTGTGTATTCTAGAAAAGACACCCACTAGATGCGAATTCACAAAAGCCTGTTTTCTCACCTGTGAAAAAACTTGCCATAAGGCACCACTTAAGGTACACACCAGAAAACAAACAAACAAAAAAACCAACCACAAAAAACCAACCAACCACAACCAAAAAGACACCTTAATGATCTACAACTATAAATAGGACAAAGAGAAAGACAAACTGCAGTAGAGAAACCCTCCAATTACAGATTACAGGGGCACCAAGCGCAGCCCCCATGCAGCAGATGGCACCACTGTGAGGGTGCCCGCTGGGAGCCACGAACAAGGCTGTGAAGCTGTACAGGCGGAACATGCAGATTTACAGCAAAACCAGCTTTTACCATCAGGCTTCTCTGCAAATTTGAAGATCATCAGTGCCAAAGTAGAGCAGTTTTTAACAAAGCTATCAGCAAAGCATCAAATAGATCTGGTTTGCTGTGTGCCCTCTGAGGGAGGCCAGTTAAGGCCCTCTCTGCTACACAGCTCCCACACTTTACTACGTACTGGGTCTTGTGTGTTAGCTTAGGGTTACTTCTTGACTGTGGAAAAATAAGGAAGTCTGTCACACTGATTCATCATGTCAAAATGATTCAACAAATTGCCCTGTCACACTTAAAGGAGCCCTGCAGGTTTCCTGAAGATGTTGTGAAATAACAGCTCACTTGGCTAGTTACAGAAAAAAACTGCTATGTTTATATTTAATATTGGGCAAACATGGTAGATTTTGACTGTCTGAATAGCTTTAGAAAGGTTTTCAAATCTTAAAGACTTTAAACTCTTAGAATGTACAAGAAGTTCCCTTCATAGCAGGAAAGAAACCAGATTTCTGGATAATGTTACTGAATTCTTCCAGTTCTTTGTTTTAAATTAGGACTAAACTGTATATAAAAACTACAAAGGAACCATCAATGTAAGAGATGGGCTGGCCCATCTCTTTTTCCTTACTATGGCAAATATGGATGCTACCAGCTGACTCAGGAAATATCAAGGCTTACTTTGCATGTGGTAGATACTGGGTGCACACATGCACAATTCCTGTTCCTACAGGATGGTTATCCTGCATTGGCTGTAGTAGTCATTTTGTTCAGTGCAGCATTCCTTCTTCACCTTCGGAAGACAAAGTCCTTCCTCTAGGCAAAACCAACAGTGAGATAGCAGATGACAGCTGAGCACCCTCATGCAGTCACCATGGGAACAACAAAAAGCAGGGTCTCCCTCTACTAGGGGAAGAGCAATTTCTTCAAGAAGATGCAGAGATCTACCTTTGAGAGACATGGGGGTCCAGAATTGACCAGTACCCGCCAGCAATTCTTCTGTAACACACACCCAGTATTTACTGTTATTGAGATATCCAGCCTCCATTTACACTCTGTTAAAAAGAAAAAAAGAGTTTGCGCTTGCATGGTATCCAAGGATGACATGTACATTGTCAAGCACTTTAATATTAAGAAACTGGAAGGGTATGGTCATCTCCATTCTGAAATAGCTTTACAGAGACTGAGAAGGGGTGAGAGAGCAGGACTGCCAGTACAAAAGAGGTGTTGGGTGCCCTTAAATAGTTTATAAAGCAGCCTAAGACTTTAAGTCATCCTCTCCCTTCTTCTTCAAAGCACCAAGGATATGAAGCTTAAGTACGAGTTGCAGCACTTCTCTGTGTCCTGACTGCCCTTTTGGGGGTGTAAGTGAAAAGACTGTATGTTATCCAATAGAAACAAGAGCATGTAAGAGTGGTTTTTGGATGCCCAACTGAATTAAACAAACCATAGCAATAGCAAACCTGTAGGGATCTGTGGCCCAGTTCCTGATGCTGTCTCTTTGCCGCAGGCACCTGCATCCCTAGCTGTCTGTCACAGCTACAGGGGGATGTTTACACGGGCAGCTCTTGGCTCACTCTTCACATCTCAGGGAAAAATCAGACTGGCTTCTTGGATGGTAATTAAATCACTTGAGCTTAATTAAGAATTAAAACACATTACTTCTCACCATTGCTCATCCCAGTTTGTTTACCTCAATCCTTCTGCTAAATGGCTTTTGCCAACCGTTTGTTCCCGGCAGGTTACAGCACAGGGCACAAGTAATGCTCCCCAGAGATTCGCTTAGCAGCGTGTTGGCCAACGCCAAGCAGACACACTTCCCAGCACAACTCATACCAGGAAGATCAGAAAAACAAAGTACTTCCCATGTGAGCCTTAACCAGGTCTGAAAGCTGGTCAAAGGCCCTGTGCGGTCTCTAGATGGCACTGTGACTCTAAATAAAAGTTAATCTAAAATAAACAGCCCTCTTAAATAAAGCGTTTGCATTGCCAAATGGGCAAGAATTCACAGCTGCCAAGTGACTACCTTCCAGATTTTTATCTATCAGACGTGTAATAATGGCTTTATTTGTAGTGTTTCATTACCACTTGAGTCACAACACAAGCTTTGCAAGATAGCCTCTTGAGTTCGTTCACAGCTCATACTGCAAATACAGCCAGATGGCAACTGTTGCATGTTCTTTCCTAAGTAAAGCGCATTAGCTAACTGGGGACTCACCTAACTCCCATTCCGTGCCTGCAGTCCCAAGTGGGGTACGGATTGCCAGGTTGTTATGTGCTAGAAACACTTAACGAGGGGTTAATTGGCTGCTCACAGCTGCTGGGGATCTGTGTGATCAGTCAGTGCTAGCGAGTCCACTGCTAGCCATCATCTCAATAGAGGCACAGAGGGACGTATTATCCCATATCTTAAGTCAGTAGAAAGATTATTTTTTTTCCTCATTAAATGTAAAAATAAAAACCTGCTTTCCAATCTGCGTTACTGTTCAGAATCGCTCCTTGCAGAAACACTTGTATAGGTGGTGGTGCACAAACCAAAAACAAGTCCAACCAACAAGATCATGGTGGGGGGGAGGTCTTCTACATCATCTGGGAGACTGGTGTTTAGGCACCTGCTGATTTACATTGATAAAAAACAGTAACATTATTTCCTCGGTGGAAAGCAGAGCAGCAGCTGTAATGATGCACATTGAGGCTTAGCATTTTGTGCAATTATTCTGTGTGTTTGGGTTGCAGTTGGATAACAGTTCTGAGAATGGTACAGAATTAGAATGAAAGAACACATTTTCCCCCTCATACAAGCTTTGTCTGCTCCAGTCTTTCTGGAAGACCTGTGCATTATGTTATCTATATTGTCCTCTCATTTGTAACAAGTACTTCTAAGAAGTGGTATGCTTTGTCATTACGTGGGCTTATGTAGCACACTGTATGTCAACAAGACAAATGTTGAAATGAACATTCAAAGGCAGAATAAAGTTGAAGTACTAAAGTTCTTTGCTGTCTGACCTGACATACCAAAGAGTCCCTAAGTTTTATTGCCAGCTCTTCCATTGCTGGACCTGCTCACCTTTCCTAACTGTAAGTCAGATGCTACTGGTTTTCACAAAGATGATCTCACTGCAGCAAAACTGAGGAAGCCTAAGTCAAACACATGATGCTAGAGCAGAGGCAATAGATTGACTCTGTTTCTGTCCTCCAAAAGATGGATAGAGTTTGTGTTCAAACTTCACTCTTGTGATTTCTTAGCACACTCATCAACCAAGATGGTAAGAGGACTGTGAGAAATAATGATCACAAATGTGTTCCACTGAAGCTCAGACAAATGGAGAGATTTCTCCATGTTGCTGACTTACAATACTCAGCAGGGACCAGAGACTGTTTCAGGATAAGGATAATTCATAAAATATTCTAAGTAAATACTGCCAATTCATAATTACATGTTTTATATTTCAGTGGGAAACAGGAACTCATCAGTTATAAGATATAATTAGTAAATCCTCAGCTAGATTAAGACAGAAAACTTAAAGCTTCACCCCCCACAAGGCCCCA